>CAIGRF010161603.1:55710-67121 GCA_903798235.1 Fraxinus ornus
AAAAAACAAGCATTGCGTGTTAGTCCTTGTTTGTGAGTGTTTAAATTAAAATTTAAGTTGCGGGTTCTACCGAATGTGAGGATAAAAAGCGAATAATAAGTTATAGGTCCATAGAATGTACAAATAAAAAGTTCGTTTAACCAGTTCAAATTATAATTTAAACTTTGCCTAGCATGCACTTAAAAGTGCTTGTTTTTCGAGTTTATAAGCTCTTTATTTGCAGACAACTGGAATGTACAAGTCATAAGTGGGCAAAAAATATGCCACCAAAAACCCTTTTAGTCCAGAAATTAAGTCAAATAACAAAGGATCTCTGAAGAGAGATGGGATGCTCAATCGGCTAGTAAAGTTGTTATAATATGCTAAACAGGCATTTGTTATGGGTGTATTTTATTTCTGCAAAGCTTTCTCCTAAATGTTAAAATGGTTACACGATCCTCACAAATAACGGAATTGTGCACTTTTGCCATAACGCAATAATGGTTACAATAATGTGTCGCACATTATTGTATCACTATTCTTACAATAATACGAAGATAAAGCACCACTCTGAAACAAACAACAGTAGTAAGAAAAGAGAAAGTAACACAATTTAACTTACTGGGGGATATGTTGGCATGTACAAGACTTGCCGAGGCTGACCAATTATCATCTGCTGCCCGTATTGTATTAAATATAAGCAAAACATGTACATAATTAGACACCAAAAAGGGTAGAAAAATTTATGCAGAGCCATTAATTCCATAAAATGACGACAAACCCGAGGTCCATTTGGATGAAAATATTGCTGTGGCATCTGTGTAGCCTGTTGATTGAACATAATGGGCTGTTGGGCAGCAAATGAGGGTCCAATCTGAAAAGGATGAGATAAGCTACCACTTGTAAACTAAAAGAGATTTTGCGTCATTTTTTTTTATTCCAGGAAATATTAAATTCAGAAATATATAACAAAATCCTACTTCAAAAATGACAGGATTAGAAAGGCTGCTTATCCTCCTAGATTGCGAAATTGTCTTGACAGATTTCTATTTAAACAAATAATACAAATTACTTTATACAGAGTTTGTAGAAGCGAAGTCTTAAAGATGGTAAAATTAAAAGACAAATCTACTTATGGAAACACCAAGTATGCCAGCAACAATCATCGTCCAACTACCAAATGACTCATCAAGAAAGAATGTATGCACAATTTTGTAATGGAGTATCACGCCATACAAATACAAATCTTCATCAAACACTGTAACACTTTCAAGCTCAATATCTACAACTCTCTTGCAAGCACAGTTTGTTAGAAGCAGGAAAGAAAATAATTAATCAGTGTCTAACCATGCATCAATATCATCATTCATATAGTATCAATTAGATTATGGCAAGAAAATCAAAAAGCTATTTTTCCTTTGATAGATACACAAGTATGATATTTGCGATGCAAATAAAAGTAAAAAAATGAAATTGTGAAAGTAAATTCTCTGGAATTTCAAATGAACAGAGGTGGCATCTATAAAACAGCTACATGTATACATATCACTATGCAGATTTAGTAATTAAGGCGAGTTTAATTTACAGAGAAATTATATCATGTTTGTCAGGTTGTATCAATCACTATATATGCACATTATAAGAATATTAAACCTCGTAGCAGTTAAAAACTATACACTCACCCCAATACCAACAGGCATGCCGTGCATCTGTGGTACAGCAGCCATGTTAGCTTGATAGTAGAAGGAACCTTCAGGAGCAACAGGAGAAGCAGGTCTTAAAGGTGTCTGAGATGGTACGAAGCTCTTTGCATTGGGGTTTAATTTAAATTCCTGAGGAATAATCGAGAGCAGCAAAAGATGCAGCAAAATATATCAGCCACACGGCAGAAATATAAGAGAAAAAGAGAATTTAAATTGTGTAAAGCCAAGCGTGTCCAAAAAAATCCCCGTGTTTGTGGCTCGATGGGGGATGGAATCAGTTTAATTGCAACAATCATTATTGAATAAAGAAAATATAGCAACTATGTCATTCCACCTTAGCATATGGATTCAATGTTGACTTCTCTGAGGACAATGAACCCACAGATGAACTTGGTGATAATCCATGACCAGCAGTTGAAGTGGCACCTCCACGATCAGAAGTTGAAGATGCAGAACTACTGGGCCGGGCATGAGAAGTTACTGTCCCCTGTGGTTTGGATGGCACTGCAACCTGTGCCAACTCATTGGAAGAACTTGCCTTTTCCTGACCCTTAGACGGAGCATGCGGCGGATCATATGCGGTAGCATTTGGAGACAATCCACCCTTATCAGAGCTTTCTTTCTTATATCTCAATGACGACTGCATATCTGCAAGAATCAACAATGGTAACTGAGTACCAGTGCTGCATAAAAGAAAATGTATAATATGACACCAGGGGAAATAAATTCTAGAGAACTCGTTTTCTTTTTCTTCATCCCCACTTAATAAAAAGAAAAAAGAGGGTGTTGCAGACTTTGGCCTCTATCTCAGAATCATTTTACTAGACGCTAACTGATCTGTACAACTGAACAAATGTAAACAGCACCACAAGGATCACTCACCCTCAGCTTTTGACACTTCAGTTTGATCAGGTAGCTGCAAGGAATAAAAGATGATAAGAATTTGCCGGCCACCAATAAAAATAACTGGTAAAACAAAGACGAGAATCTCTTAAAGCATTCAACAGATAATCACCATCGGCTTTTTTATATTCTCCTTACTGCAAACATTATCCCCCTGTTCAGTTGACTGGTCGTCTAGAAGCCTAAAATCATTTAGAGACTTGTTAGAACTTCATCAAGAATAGAGCTTCCTGATTAGGATTTAACTAACATTATACCAACTTTCCACAATTTTTGTATTATGTCACCATAAAAGAATCTGACCACAAACATGGAATGTCAGGTGATAGAATAGGAACCTGCTAGCATCAATAGCTGAGGTATTTTTAGGAAGCGGTTCAGTTGAAAGAAATCGAGCATTATCCTCCAAAACGGAATGACACAACTCTCTGCTGGTACTAGTCTGAGAAGATTGTACTTCGTCCTGGAGATGAGGAAACAAAAATTAACAGAATTAGATATTGAATAGGGTTTCAAACAAAAGCTGCAAAAGACCCTCACAACTGATTATCCAAAAGCCAGACACGTAGTTTGATGGATCACATAATCATATACCTTATTTGCAATGTCTTTTGAAGCGATAAACCCTTTTGATTAAATTTTAGCCATTTCACTACAGTTATAGCACTCACATCAGACTATTCATTTAATGATCTAATAAGCAGGATGATAAAAGTCTACACGCAGAAAAAAGGATGGCATGGTGTCCCCATAGTTGGAAACAGAAAGTCCAGTAAAATAATTTCTTTTTAGTAGAAAAATGTAATGAACAAGAAAAGGCGTAAAATACTATAAAATTAATTGTTAGTTCACTTAATATTAAATATAAATAGTGAACCCATTGTTACATCATAGACACAAGCTAAGGGAGTATTAATGATGCAGAACCAATTGAAAACAATTAATGGAGAATGAGAAACAAATCTCTAGAGAAAAGGAATTAGGGACGGGGAATGGCAGAAGAAGAAAACAGAAGGAGAAGAATAGGGAAAAAAAGAGGTAACTTTGGCAACAACCCACAAAATATTTTTTTCATTCATCAACTGCCTCAATTACAATGCAAAAACCATATAAATAGTAAAACATAACCCTACTAGTGAAGGGTTTGGGCAACCCAATAATAGAAACATAAATAATAAAGCAAATCCATAAAAGAAAAAATAATTCTCAAGAATGTCCACATCAACTGCCAAATTTGGTATCAGAGCTAAAAGCTTGGGAAATACTTCAATTATAATCTAGAAGTTTCCTGTTATATTTTCTAAAATCCCTCACCTTCGCCATGTCCATCATTGTGAATCATTGATCAGTTTATCCAAAATTTTGGAACAACACAAAAGAAAGAATTTGTAGGGCAGCAATTTTTTATTTTTCCAGTTTTCCTTGCTTAGTCAAAAAAAAAAGAGCGAAAAAAAAATTTATTTTAATTAAGAGTCCTATTGTTAGTTGCTCCTCAATTTTTGTTATATGCTGTTTTCTAATGTTGATCCTTTTATCTAGATAAGATTCTCATCCATTCTTCGTGTATATCTCACAATCCTACATCAGCCCAAATACCTACAAAACTATGCCAGCCCATTTAATCCAAATTCCTCCCAGCCCACTTGCTTGTCCAGCCCAATCATCATCATTAATCCAGTAATCCAATCCCTGTTCGGCACAAACCACATCTACCACTTCAAATCCAAAAAAAAAAAAACCCAATAACATCCCAACTCTATTACATACCCACGCCTATTTCTTTACCCAGCCCAACTAAAACTTAATTAGACCCAGTATCACCATGCCCAAGACAACACAAGTTCATCACTTCCATCTCCTACAAACCCCGATCCTTTCCCTGCCTCCGACAGCCTCCTCATCGCCGGCACCTTCGACCATCATACCCTTTCCATCCGGCAGCCTACTATACCATCAAACCACCATCGATATATCCATCACCCACTGCTGCAGTTACGCTCCTGCAACCAGTCGCCCGACGACCCCTTCACCTCTCCACCGCCACTGCAAACATCAAATCGCCGGCATCACACACGATCAACCCGAGTTCTCAACCTCTTCCTATTTCTCCTTTCCCAACACCAGATATATAATCCCCTATTCCTCTTCCAACATACGATCAACGCTTGTATACACCCATACAAATCAATGCCACCCCTTCACCACAACACTTTTCAATTGTAGTTGTCGACATCACCACTCTATTCACTACTCACCGGCAATTTTGGCAACAAACCACAATTTCCAGTTCACCTCACATCATCACATGTAACCCACTGCCGGCAACCTCATCTAGCCGGCGAACACAGACACCAACTCGAAGTCTTGATCTTGGAAGTGAAAGTTACTACATAACTCCACCCTCCCAAGAAGTACAGTTTCTTGCAAGGTTTACCTGCAGCACTTTCCAGACTTCACAATGCACCATTAATACTTGAGAACTATAGAACTACTGCACGATCAAGTCACCCATTCAATTACTCCACAAGTTTCTATTTCAACATCTGTTCCAAGTCTATTGAAGCCAGCAATTCACAAGATGCACTTAGAGTGAATTCGGGAGCTGGAGACAAGTGACACAAGCATACCTGAGGCCAACGCGTTATCAATTCAGGCAACTAAACAACAGGGAGTCATTGTTCTCTATTAATTGTTGGTTTATACTACTGTTTCATTTTAAAAGTGCATCATTTTGATTCTCTGTGTTGCTGTGGCCCTAATAACTGTTGCCTTAAATCCAACTTGATTGGAATCATTGATTGAATTGTTTTTATTGTTACCCTACTTATCCCACATACTAAACGTTTTGATTAGTTACTTGCCAAAACTTGCTTTGTTATTCTACACTAGTCAGCATTCGTAGCTTGTCGTATCCGGATTTACGTAATCTGAAATTTAAAAAAAAAAAAATTCAAATTTCAAATTGCTATTTTTTTTAATTATTGGCACTTGTTGTTTATTGATCTCTCCATAACACTCATTTAGCTGGTGTTGCATTGCATACAATTGCGTAGTGATCATGTTATCACTTCTAGTTCCATTACCCTAACCATGGACCCCTCCCAATTTGATGCTTTCACCGGACAATTAGTGCAACTTATCACTAACCAACAGCAGTTCCATAATCGATTAGCAGCAGTCCAAACTGAGATGGCTGCTACTCACAAAGAGAATAGAGACCTAGCTGCTAAGTTGAACACCTTTGAGCAAATCCCATATTCGACTGAAGCTAAAAACTCTTAAGCGTCCAGTAATAGGAATTATCGTCATCTTGTGGCCTACAACATGTTAGATACGACCGTAGGGATGGACATCAAGTTCGGGAACGGGAGCGAGAACGTCACCGTCACGACACTCAATCACCTCCTCACCACGAGGAGCGTTCTTTAGAAACATTAAATTGGATGCCCCAACCTTTAATGGTTGCTTAGACCCTAGAGTATTTACTCAATGAGTTAGAGATATGAACTGTTTCTTTGCCTGGTATGGGGTCTCAGAAGACCGGAGAGTTAATTTGCTAGTCTGAAATTAACTGGTACCGCTCAACTCTTTAAGGAGAGCGTTGAGGAGCTTCTTGAGAGACGTGTGCTCCCCCTGTTGGAATAAGCTTATTCAACGCTTTTATGAGCGTCAGAAGAAGCTTGTTCAACCTTTTAGTTTATAGTTGGGCGATTGATTGCAGCCTCTTGTGATTTTTCCACTAGACAGGGTCGAGTTTTTCTATTGTGGATTTGCTTTTATTATTTATGTTTCTATTATTGGACTTATATTATTGGGTTGGCCCAAACCCTTCACTAGTAGGGTTAGGTTTTATTATTTATATGCTTTTGCATTGTAATTGAGATGGGTGATGAATGGAAGAAATATTTTGTGGGTTGTTGCCACAGTTTCCTCTTTTTCCCTATTATTCTTCTCCTTCTGTTTTCTTCTTCTACCATTCCTGTCTCTAATTCCCTTTTCTCTATAGATTTGTTTCTCATTCTTCATTAATTTTTTCAATTGGTTCTGCATCAATTAACACGAGAAAGAAAAAATTAAATTTATAAAATCTGAATACAAGTCTTGTGAATATAAGCCCCTATTTGACAATCATTAAAATGAGTTTTTTTGGGGGAAAATGAGTTTTAGAATAGTGATTTTTCGGAGAATCTGTGGTTAAAAAATAAGAAAAAGTTTTGATTTTACGCTTAAAATATTTTATTATGAGAATGTGTGGTTGAAAATGAATTTAAGAAAAAAAAGAGTTGTTTTAATGGTTGTCAAACACGGGCTAAATTATATAGGTGTCCTATGTAATCCTTGAGCCTTAAAAACAAATTACATACAAAAAATTAACGGTATAAAATGTGGCATGACAGAAAATCAAAATCAAAATCAAAACCAAAAATCAAGCACAAGCTTATCACTGCAAGCAAGACAGAAAATTTGCAGTCAACTATCTGAGGAGACATTTTATTCCCTTTTGACAAGGTGGACAGGCAGGAAGGAGGGGAATGGGGGAGTCAAAGGAGGGCGATAATGTGCTCTGAAAAAACGAATAAGGTAGCAGAACAGTTTGGTGCAAAAGATTCATACTTTTTCTAAACCTCAACATATTCCCGAATTAGAAGCAGGCTCTCAATCCACATTTTGCGTATCTCACAGGTTGTCCCTCTCTCCCACTCTTTACGGCTTTTCCATTTTGTCATTAGGCGCAGGGAGATGCAGGAAAGTAAGGTCAGCCACAGAAGATATGATGAAAACATGGATACCGGAAGTAGGAAAATTATAGTGCAACTAAACACAGAAAAGCCAAAGACCAAGGCACATAGAATGACTAAAAAAAAGGTCCAATACCATGTATGAAAAGAGGCAGCAATACAGAAAAAGTACACTTCAAGGCTTTTAATTACCATCAAAGAAGATCTAGAAGACATTTGAGCTTCACAATTGATTTTCCCAGTGCCCAAGTCTGTGAAAGGTTTATTGGTGACAGAGCCAGAGGCATCTCCAAATGTTTCATCATTCCGAGAATTCAACAATATGTCCTCAATCTCATCATACCCACTGTCATCAACTCCCCTATAGACTGATGAGAATCTGGTTTCCTCGTCAATTTCCAGATTTCCAGTCAGCGGAATACCTCTTTCCTATTAAAGAAATGTTTTTGAGATCAATGAAGAAAAAAACAGATCAAGTGACAGAGAAGAAAACCAAATTATCCTAAAAATCTACCAGAATTTCTATCTAACCTCTGCTAGATGGAGATCATGGGTATCCTCGCTCTCAATCTCTCCAGCTATTCTTTTGGCTTCTCTTTCCAAGTCTCTCATCTGAGGACCTTTGTCAAGCTTTGTCGTGTAAAATTCCTCATTGAAGGTGCTTTTCACTCCAAATAAGGTTTCATTTGCTTCAAATTGATCCCAGCCTCTGACGGACAGATAAAATAAACATTGCATCAGTAAAAACAGCACAAGAAAAAGGAGGATGGAACCATGTCTTGGATGATTTATAGTTCATAGGTTCTTAGAAAAATATATTTATAAGAGGAGAAGCAAAAACAGTAATATCAACAATGAAACGGAATGTATTAACTTCTCTTTTAGATTTTGAAAGGTTATTGCTACTGCTATTGTCTAACTATCTTGATCTGGAATTGTGGTACAAGGCATTTGTGTTGAACACCATCACACTTGTAAATTGTTCTTCAAAAAGTTAAGCAAAAAAGGAGTTCAGTAGTTATCCTAACTAGTTACAAATTTAAAGAGATACAATACTTTTATGCAAAAGTCCAAGAAGACTCATTCAACAACCTATTCCAAGGGCCATCAAATATATTCTCCAATTCAGGACATCCGGGATCATCTGCATCGGGGACCCAGGGCTCCAATTCTCTGCCCAAGTCAACATGACGGGACTGTGATATGCAGGAATCTGTCATAAGCTCCTGCTGCTCGTCATGCTGTAGCTCATTTGTTAACCCATCCCTAGTTACAGGCACACCCTGTTCCAGTTAACAACAAAATCAGTTTACCATATAACCTTCAATGACACATCCACCATGAAAACACACAGTCGCACACTGCGCATAATTGTCAAAATAAAGGTCTTGCATAAGGATGAAAACACTAACACCATCTAATTTGAGGTTGACAACTTGAAGGTATTCCAATAAACAGTATCATTTTGTTATGTTAGATTTAGTGACAAAGGTATTGAATTAGGTAATAAATAGTGGAGAACACATTGAACCTTCGCCATCACTTGCACCAGCTCCTCAACCGATATGATCAAAGTCCTAGAATGTGTCTTATTAACAGAATCAAAATTATTCTTCTGCCCTCGAGAACCATCTTTTATTAAGTGTGCCATTTTCAGAACAATCCCTGCACGAAGAGCAAGAAGGCAAGTGTCAAAGACATTTCTATTTATTTTAGGGGGTTTTTAAGCCAGATTTTATCAGCCATAATATACTCTTGGTATTAAAGTTGAGCAACTATATTTGGACACACCAAAATCCTTGTCAGCATTTGCAGCATGACATATTCCAGAAAATACAGATCCATCCAACACCTGGACTTCCACTTGATGTCCAATTAGGCATGTAGTTAAATATATCAGTCGATCACGTGAAGATGATTCAAGTCCTCCTCCTTTACCAGAAATTAAATAAGTTAGCAAAAACCGACAATGGAACTTTATGAACAGTATTGATTGACACACTCTTACCTGCATTGGTCAACCTGCTAGAATTTGTTTTCCCAGCCTGGAACTTACTATCAAACTTTGTCGCAATATCTCTTTCACTTTTACGACGGCCATATCCATTGGAAGATCTGGGTTGTACAACTCGCTGCATATTCATCTTCAAAAGTTGGACTCTTGTATATACGGAAAAATCAACCTCAGGTTCACCCTTTCAGCAATAACTGCAAAGATTATCAACTGTATAAAATAAATTATGATAGGCAAACTTATATTACTAGGGAAATAGAGAAACCAAACATGTCGTTAGCAGGAGATTCCAACAAGACAGTTCCTATGATTATACTGAATCTAACAATACAACTCATCACTCAGGGTCCAGCCATAAACACGTATGTCTAGATATCAAATTCCTCCCTCTTGCGGCCCACCCTACCAATATTGCGAACTAGACAGGAGACATATAATAAAGATGGTCCATAAACAAAAATCACCGTGTCACAACTAATATTACAGCAGAGATCCAAGTAAATACAAACAATATATTTGGTGAACAGAAATAAAATAAAAATATAATTATTTTATTTGATGAAGTCTCAGCCAGCTTACTGCAAACACTTAGTCCCTGTTCGATGGCCATTATTTGAGAAAAACAATGTTTTGAATAGTGATTTTAGGAGAGTGTGTGATTAAAAAGTAGGAAAAAGTTTTGGGTTTACGTGCAGAATATTTATTGTGCGAATGTACTGTTGAAAATGAGTACATAGAAAAAAGTTTTCAAATAATGGCTATCAAATAGGGGCTGACACGATTTAAATTTTTCATGAAACACAAAAATGATCTATTGAAAATACTACCATTCTTACTTTGATGATTTGCATCTCTGCTGATAGATCAACCAGGCATTGCACATATCATCCATATAACATTTCACGAGCATGGAAGCAAAGCTAACCTTCCCAAAGTTGCTCAAAAATGGAATTCAGAAAAAAAACTAAGACACTTGGCTTAAGTGCAAACCACACTCTTGGCACCTATTTTTCCATGGTGGGGGTTTGGGGTGGATAAATTCAATCAAAGTAGAAGACTACGAACCATGTTTAAAAAGCTCAACATAAGGGGTAGGGAGGCGATTTACCTCTCTGGGGCAAGGCATACGCCTCAACACAAATCATTAAAATTTACAATAAATCAAAAATACAAAAAGTGCTCATTATATACCATGAACCTAATGTTAGTAATCTACTACTTAAACTAGAAATGCCTAAAGATCCTCTGTATCATCGACTACTAGGAGCTTCAAAAAAATCATCCTCCTCCTCATTGTTAGTTCCTTCTCATTCTTTTCATCACCATACTCCACTTGCAATACTCTCGTTCCCTCGAGGAACAAAAGAATATAACATCATATTGACAACAAGAAGAAAATATAAAAGATATATGGCATAAGCCTCGTCACTGACCCTTTGCCACTGAAAAGTTGCAACTTCACTTGGAAAAAGGTTTTATCACACTTTAATTGTAGAAAACTAGGGAATGTTTGCTTCACTTACTCTCTTCTCTCTTTCACAATTCTTTTTTCTAGTTTGTAGAGTTGGATTGTGTTAACAAAGCCCCAAAACCATTAAGCATTCTAGGTTATAAGAAAATTCCAAAACACTAAATCCAATAACAAAACGCCCGGAAAGGGCAACACAATCGAGAGTATACCTCCGCAGCCACAGGCTAGTGTCTTGAAGCATGTGCATTAACAAATGGGACCCAATGATTGTAATATCCCCAGACCACGAAATCTTAAGAGATTTGATAGGTACTACTCATACAAACAAGGTGCCGGAATCCATCGTTAAAAACTCCACAATTAAGCGTGCTTGGCTTGGAGCAATTCTATGATGGGTGACTCACTGGGAAGTTTTCTCGGGGAGCGTGCGAATGAGGACAAAGCATACTGAAAAGACCCATGTTGGTATAGTGGGGACAGTACGTCGTCGATCTAACGGTCGGGATAGCCCATTAAGTGGGACCCGGGTCGTTACAAATGGTATCAGAGCCCGTTTGCCAGTCGAAAATCGGGAACTAAGTGCTATGCCACCTGTAGGATCC
>CAIGRF010161612.1:10308-23933 GCA_903798235.1 Fraxinus ornus
GGCACACTTGAAAGATGGATTTCTTGAAATTTTGAAATATCTTCGAGAGGTTGTATATAAAGATTTCTTTAGAAAAAGTACAGTATGATGAACATGGTAATTATTTTCTGTAAATTAAATTTTGCTGAAGTTTTCTGGGTACAATTTCCAAAGGAGTTCCATAATTTGGTTTAAATTAGTATTTACCAGAAAATAGCTGTCGCCGTGCTGCAAACTCTGCATCAGAAATCCATGTTCATTGACTTGAACTGGAACTCCTGACAAATGAAGCAACATAAAATTTTGTCCAAACATTGCTTTCATGTCCAGTGGCCCTCTTGGTATTTCTGTTGCAACTCCATTGATAAACACTGTAATCAATCCTGAACAGTGAAAATTATGAGACAATTCTGTCAAATTGTGAAAAAAAATTATCTACTTTTTTATGCTTATCTACAATTTACGTACGTGTCTGCCTTGAGGACTCTGTGGGTACACATTATTGGAATGGAAAAATAAGATTTTCTCTTCTATTTTTTTTTTTCTTTTTATACATTTGAGTGTAAAACTAATGAATATTAATTATGGTGTATTTCATTATTAGGGTTTGAAGAGAGAAGGGAAAAAAATGGAAATCTGAAGCAAATAATTGGGGCTAGTAAAAAATGCTAATTCATTACTGAGGTAAAAAACTGAATTGATCATGGGGAGACTAAATTACCAGACTGGTACTGCAAATGAGAAGCATCTGAGGGGGAAAAAGTCGATTGAACAGAAGGATTTTGATCGATCTCCGGGTGAACTGAGAGTGAGAACATATCATCAGAAGCAGCATTTTCGGTGCAAGATGAAGAAGAACCATATATGCCGGAGCTTGAGGTCAAAGGGAAATTATATGGGGAAGGCACAGAACTTGCAGCAGCAGTGTTTTCATTCTGAATTGCACCACAACCACCACTCCACGGCTGAGTTTGTGTTTGTTCACCGCCACTAAGACTGGCCTGAATTTGGCGCTGACGGCGGCGGGACCTTGACCGCCGGTTTTGGAACCAGTAGAAAACATTTGCATCACCAACTGCACCAAATTTCTCTAGCAGTTTTCGGATTCTCACTGTTTCCTCCTTTGGAGGATTCACCATGCCACTGTTGAAGATAGACTCAAGTATTACGATTTGCTCCGGCTTCGGCGTCCACCGGGATCGAACCGGCTCGTTTCTCTTGGTTTCTGAGCCACCGCTCTGCTGACTACTGCTATATTCCGCTTGATTTTCCATGGAATATATGTAAAATATTTTATTAGGACACAGACTCTTATATGAGTAAAATATTGAAGAGAGAAAAAAGAATCACAAATACACACACTAGTCCACATCATGGGTTCAAAGTATTTAAAGACCATAGGTGTGCCAACCTTACTAAAATTTCGATATTGCCACTAAATACGTCCGATCTTGAGTCGGCAAGTTTTTACTCGAAATTATATCTAAATACATAAATACCCTATTTCAAATCTCGTTGGCATCCATTTATAAAAATTTTGCGCACGTTACATTTATGTGAAATATGATTCAATCATGAGCTAAAGCCAATAGGATGTTTATTTATTCCTTAAATGAGATGTAGAATAGAGACTTGATATTCATGATCTGGCTTGTTTGAAATTAAGGTAATTTGTCTCAGCAAAATCATTGTTAAGAGATTATTTTGAAGTTTTGTCTCTGCAAGAACGGCAAGGATAGCTAGCAATTTGAATTTCAAACTTCCATAAAGCTTCTTCATAAAGACTGGACTGGCCGCAAACATTGAAGCTAATTACATTAACAATGCCAAGAGTGTGTTTGGTAGAGATTAAAATCGGATTAAAATTGAAAATTAGTGGTTGATTTTGATATCAACTTTTTAAACTTTCCCAAACAAGTCCATAGTACTGCTACTGAAGTAACAATTAAAAGACTGAAATTCAAGTCTAATGTGCTAAATTTTAAAGAAAAACCTAAAGCATGTCTAGATATGGTTAGTAATTGGTTTAAATTATAAATAAATAAATAAAAATAAGTGATAAATAAATTGATAGTATTTTTGAATCTCACGAAATATATATAATTGATTACAATACAATTATTATTCGATTGTAGTGTAATTGGATAGGGAAATGATTTATTGCTGCAAATACCACTATTATTCGAGTGTGTAAGTAGGAATGCAGTTTTGAGAAAGGATATCGAAATAGTACAAAGTTGACTGGACGTGGTGGGAAAATGACAAGGAGAATATTGGGTTTGGCGAAGGATTTGCATGGAAATCTGGAGAAACAAAATGATCACAAACGAAGAAAATCCGAAACTATAATTTAGCCTATGTTTTACAAATTTATAAATAATTTATAAAGACGGGTAGCAAAAATAACAATCGTAAGATTGAGCTGACATTCGTTATGATCGTAATTCAAGTAAAATAGTCTCCGTTTCAGAACCGTATGCTAGATTTTCATCTCATATGACTCCTCCCTTGTGTGCATAAGAAGAATAATACATATATACATCACAACTTGACAATTTTTTTTTTATCAACAGATGACGTGCCAAGATTTGATTAGGTCAAAATCTAATTAAAAAAAAAACTTCTATTTTTTTCTTTTTTGATACTTCATCAATTGATAAAAGATTATGTAAATGATGAAGTCACAACAAACATTTTCCTAAAAATAATAGTAATGAATTTCATAAAATATGTAATAATGAATAAATAATTTTCTAAACGCAGGTGACATAACACATCAATTAATTGAATTAATTAATTGGTGTATCATGTCATTTATTTTAAGTATCGATACTTAAAAGATCATTACTGTATAAATAATGATGAATAATAATTATAAATGTGTAAATAAAATTACAAATTAATTTTGATTGAATTTATAAGTTATTTATAAATAGGTATTCAAAAGGAGGCTTAATTATTCTGACGTTAAATGGCAGACACGAGTCTTCAGACTACTGCATTAAACCAGAGAAAAAATAGAGGGGTTTCAAAGGTTTGGCTTAAACTTCGAACAGTTTTTTCTTCAGAAATAAAATAATAAGAATAATTACAGAAGAACTCACATGAACAAACAGCCGACATATTATTCCCTAATCAACGCAGTTCCTTGTCCCTCTTTGCCTTCGTTTGTAGGAATTTAGAATTGCAGATATGTGCAGCACTGCTAGTTTTTGTCTGTTTCAGTTTGTGTTCTCCAAGGGATTCCTTAACCATTATTCAAATTAATTTTTTAAATGTGAAGCAAATTATTAATATTTAAGTCTGTTCAGTGTGAAACATTACATTTTCAAGATGTTAATTAACAGTTTCAAACCATTCATTCTAATTTTCTATATTGCAGCATCACTCTAACACAACATAACCATTTTAATTTACAATAAAACTCCAAGTGAGATTTTAACAGAATTGATATCGACATTAATGTGGCCGAACTTGATTGACTTGTATTTTTTTCTTATATCTCCAATGGTGTCACGCTAAGTGTTGTCTGTTAAAAAAATATTTACTTATAGCATACTTATTTAATTTAATGTTCTTCTCCGCCTTGTAACGTTTAAATCGAATTGAACATAGTTTGAATATAGAAAATAACAATTAATACAATAATTCGTAGCAAGGTTGATCTTTTTAAGACGATAATTCAATTTTGATATGTGACATTTATACTTGAATCAAAGGCATTAATTATTAATTACAAAATTAATATTTTACTATTCTTAATAAAGTGAGAAATGAAATATATAGATTAACTAGTGTTGTTAAATATTTTCAAAGTAACACCAAAAAAATGAACCAAATCAATTGTAGTAGTTTAGTATTTTTGTCAACGAGAGGAATAATTCTTTGAAAATTTGGTTCATATTGAGCACTCCCAAGTCCAAAAGTCCCAAGAGTTAGGCATGGTAAAATATGTGCCCTAAAAACCGAACCACAATGTTTGGTCGGTGTCCTTTATCTTTCTTCACAATTTTTCTTTTGTGAGGTTTGGTAGGTTTCCACTTTTGTCATCTTTACTATGTTTTCTAGGGTCTTTGGAATTATTATTATTATTGACAGAAAGGGAAACTTCTCTGCATGTTGATGTAAGAGAAAATGGAATCTTTATCTTCCTTTTAATTTCCTAGAGTTATTTCTTTCATTCTATTTTTAAGTAAAAGAATTATTTGATATTGTTAAATTGCACTTAGAGTTGTCAAGTGAGTCAAGTTCGAGGAATGGGAAATGATAAGTACATAATATGAACCTATTTAGGATATGTTTGCTTGATTATTTTTTTATTAATTGAGTCGATATCTACAGAATATAGTGTAAATATGTTAATTGTAGGTAAATTACTTATTTGAAGGCGCTTGGATGCAATTGGCATGAAAAAGGCGTACTTAGAGATTTTTTGAAATTGATTCGATTATCAACCTGGTTGCAATTGATCAATTGGGAGACTTATGGGGGCAATAAACCAGTATTGAATGCTTTAACTTCACAAGTTTTGCTAATTTCATGGTTGGGACACTTCCCGAGTAGTAACTCTTTGAATTTTTCCCATTCCTAGTGAAAGGTCTCGGAGTCTAGTTGCTTGACAGTAGATGTCTCAAGTCTTATCTTGGCAACTTTGAATAGTAGGAAATATTTAAAGGTGAATTTCTGCACCATGTCATTCCACACAAAGTGATACTTTCAGCATGTAATGAATACAATCATTTTCGTACACTATCCTTAAGTATATGTTGGAATAGAAGCATTCAAACGGCTTTCCCAACAACAAAGTCAAAAACTTGTTTGGTAAATTCCTACAAGTGTACGAGTTCATTGACAAGTAATAGTGTTAGGTAGATAATTTGTAATTAGAGATTCTGTTAACAAAATGATTGAAATTGATACATTTTAAAAGTTCAAGGAGTAATGTGCAATTAGTCAAAAGGTAGGTGTTTGAGTCTAGGGTTTCGAGAATGGGAAAAGAAGGAAAACGGCGCGTATTTTCGCTAGACTGTCGTCAATGTCTGGCTCGAGCTACAAAAGGAGAAACATCGTTGTTGGACCGTTGTCAGGCCTTCGTTCGAGCGACAGGCTGTCGCTCGACAGTCGCTGAGCTCCCGCTTGAGCGATAGGGTTATATGAGAAACTTTTATTTCGCGATTTCAAGGCTTTTTCCCCGGCGCATCTGTTTTGTACCTTACCTATAAATACCGAAACTCTTATGTACAAAATTCTTAAAGTTGAGGTACATATTCTTAAGGTTGAACATTGAGAGAAAAAGGCTACAAAGTGATTCTTTCATATTATATTCTTTCAACATTCATCTGTGCGAGAGTTTTGATGAGAAAATTATCAACACAATAATCCAAATACCAAATTACTACGTCTACTTCGGTTCCTACTCCGTCTGAGTCGGTTTCTCCTCCTCCTCCCGAGTCTGCTCCTTCAGCTTCAACTCCTACTCCCATCGACCCTTCGGTCTCTCTTTTGGGACAGATGAATGTGCTTATCGAGCAGCAGGCTTGTATGATAGCAGAGATCACACAACTCCATGCTACAAGAGATTGTCTTACTGCCGAGGTCACTACTCTTCGAGGAGCTATTGGCTATGTACAGCGTGGTCTACGATAAATTCGTCGCCACTGGGATGATGCTTTCGAGGAGAGGACGAACTCCGATGATGCTGATGATGCTGCCGGTACTTCATAGTTTTAGGCTTACCCCTTGTCATTGTGTGACAAAAACTGGGAGTAGTCTGTATATTTTTTTATATTTTTGGTAGTCTGTATCTAGATTTTGATCTTATACTTATATGATGTACTTTTTATTAAAATTCTGGATGTAATTAAATTTTTGGTTATATATAAACTAAAATTTCTGATTTTTCTGTTTTTACATTTTATGTCTAAGGGGTCGTTGGGGTAAGACATAGATACATTTACCTACTACTTTAAAATCATTGAAAGTTTGCAGTAAGGGGGTGTATTTGCATTTTTAACTTCAGTTTCGCTAAATTAAATTTTTTACATTTTTATAGTGTCAATGTTTCATTTTGGTATGTTGGGTTGATTGATACCATGTCTTAGTTTAGCTTGTGATTTAAAACTGAAAAATATTCTTTATGAGTTACAATTGCTTAAATGATTCTAACACTTAAATTGTTTGAACTATATTTACTATTGATCATGTTTTCCACACATTTTACACTGTTTATTTGAGTTATCTATTTCAGGAAACATGTACTGAACTATGAATTGAAGATTTCGTTCAAAACAATTTTTAGTTGAAGTTTGAGTCATATTTTGAGTCTATAATTTTCATTTAATTACTACATTGACTTAGATTGTAGTTTTATCACAGAATGTCAAAAGGGGGAGTTTGTTAGGTTCTAGATAATTTGTAATTTGTGATTCTGTGTACAAAAGGATTGAAATTGATACATTGTAAAACTTCAAGGAGTAATGTGCAATTAGTCAAAAGGTAGGTGTTTGAGTCTAGGGTTTCGAGAATGAGAAAAGAAGGAAAACGGAGCTGATTTTCGCTATACTGTCGCTAAGGTTTGACTCGAGCTATAAAAACAAAAACATCGTCAATGGACCGTCATTAGGCCTTCGCTCAAGCGACGGGCTGTCACTCGACCGTCTATGAGCTCTCGCTCGAACGACAGAGTTATACGATAAATTTTTATTTCACGATTTCAAGGCTTTTTCCCCGACCCATCTATTTTGTACCCTACCCATAAATACCGAAACTCTTAAATACAAAATTCTTAAAGTTAAACATTGAGAGAAAAATGCTACAAAGTGATTCCTTCATATTATATTCTTTCAACATTCATCTGTGTGAGAGTTTTGGTGAGAAAAATATAAGCCCAATAATCCAAATACTAGACTACTACTTCCTCTACATCTGGTCAGAATTCTGAAGATCGAAAGAAGTTGACAGGAGTTCCTGTCTGTGAAGAACAGATCGTTCTTCATGATCCACGAAAGATAAACGAATTTACAAGGCTTGGAGTGCTGCAGGGTAGCAGATTACATGGAGAGATTTGGCAACAGCAGCTAAGAATTGATGCAGGGGAGTACGGGATCCACGAAGAGCTGTGAGGAATGCAGTCGAGAGATCAGATAGTACGGATCGTCTAGTCTAGTAGACTGTAAGCTGTTAAATTCGTTTATAGTTAATTGATTGAGAAAGTGTTCGGAGTTTTTCCCAATTGGGTTTCTCCGTGATCATCCTGGTGTTGATTTACTGCTTTCATTCTACTGTTTGATTCTACAAACTGCGGTATTCAAACTTAGGAATAAACTGACTTGTATGAATAATCATCTAGAGAAGAATTAAAAAGTGACTTGTTACTGTTTAATTCATTAGTAATTTTAATTCCGCATTATACACATATTCACTACCCTCTAGGTATTATTAGGGTCAAACTACGCGTTTTTCAAATAGTTTTAGAAGTAAGATTATCATTTCCATGAGAAATAGACTTCAATTTAAACTATATTAATCCATAATCAAGCTCGAATGTAACCTAATCAAATGTACGAAGTGATGTTTGTGATTGATTACTACTAATATCTATTGTAATTTCTAACTTATTGCATGTGAAGATTTTATATGAGAAAAATGTTATAGAATTATGACTCCACATATTATATATCTATTGTAATTTCTAACTTATTGCATGTGAAGATTTTATATGAGAAAATTGTTATAGAATTATGACTCCTCATATTATTTTCCCGTTCCAATTCTCGACCTATATTCTTTAGTCCAATTTGTGTGTAAATTTACAATGATAATCTAATTTCATTCAACTATCTTTCGAGATGAGTTAAACATATTTTTAAACACGACTAGAAATATCTGTATCATGAATTCAGATGCTTAGAAATGTATTCAAGTGCACTATTATCTATTTTGATTGCATAAGTCATAAACTATTGTTCCTAATATTTATTGAGCATTATGTTGATTATTACAATTCTCTAAACCTATTTTGAAACACACGAAAATAAAATAAGCAACTAATTATTTAAATGATGATCAAGCATTCAAATAACCAATATCAATGTGATACCAATCAATTACACAAAGCAAACAAAAGAAATGATATTTGAATTAAAATTTAAAAATAATAATTTATCTCTTCAACACTTTCAAGTTTAGTCCAGCATACTTGTGATAGAAAAAAAAAAAAAAAAGGTAAGAATATTCATCTCCAAGACATATAATTGAAAGAAGTAGAATCAATTTCTTTCTTTGGATCTTCAATTCCAAAACTTGAATCTTCAAACTCTTAATATTATTTACCTTCAATCTCTTTCTAGTCTTATTCTCCACGTTCTTGAATGAAAAATCTTGAAATTGGAGTCCCAAAATATGCTAAATCATTGTCTATATTGCTTTTCAAAACTTGGACGAAACAAAAAACGAAATGGATTTTTTATACCATGTGATTGCATGGCATACTGTAGTGCGATTGCATGTTTACTACTTTTGCCAATCATGTCTTGCAATCGTAGGGATCAACTATCGACGCTATGCAGTTTGATCCCTATTTTCAATCCTTTTATCAGATCAAGTTCGTTGTAATTGCAATTAAAGCCTTTGATCCTCCAATTCATTCTCTAAATTGTGCACAAAACTCATCCTTTTTGCTCAATTTTCATTCCTTTTTCTCCTAAAGCTCGTCAACTATCAATTTTTACCTAAATAAACAATATTTACACGAGGTTAAATATTAGTTTCCTAAAAGTACTCCACAATATTCACGTTTAACGATCTATTAGATACTTTGATATTTTAGAGGCACATATGATGTTGGTTTAACCTATAAAAGGGTAGCACAAGTTGTTGAAAAATTATGATTCATATTTTTGCAAACTTTATTAATTGGTTGGCGTAATATTCTTGTTGATTTTTAATTATCGAATTAATTGTCAAAGTCATGACAAAGTTTACATGTCCTATCAATCGCTAGTACCTATACTGACTAACCAGATCACAAGTAATTCAAACATAATCTTTAGGTTGCATTTTCTAAAGTTTTCTATAGTAAATAGGATACAACTTGTTATATACTGTAGCTCATGTACAATAAATTACTTTTATTCCTTTATTTGATAATTGTTTTACCTATAAGTAAAGTATTTAAATAAGAATGGAATTAAGCTTTGGAAAATTAATTCTAGTGTGTGACCTAGCTGCATGTAGTTCTACCATTTTTTAAGGAGTTCACATGGATTTAATGCATCATTGAGTATTTTTCAAAGTCAAAATATTCTTCAAGTATTTGGAAAATACAAATCAATTTGTGTTAAATGTTCAATCCCATTTATTGATCAAGCTATTTGACGTGATTTAGGAATGTTGATTCTCAATCCAAGTGGGGGTTACGATAGAGTACAACACAGAAGTGGTGAAAAACTAAACACTGGTAGGTTTGATTCCACTTTATCAACAAATCAAAAAAATAAGATACTAAAAGAGTTGTCCTTGGTTTCTTTTGATTGATCTTTGTTAATTTTATGAAATTAAAAAATAAATACTATTGTATTTTTGATCAATTAATTAGTGGATTACTTGACCCTTGGCATAAGGGTCCGTGGACGTTTTCCTTCAGGATTTACTATGTTATATTTGGTGTTCAAATTTTAATCTGTTATTTAAATTCTGCACTTAGTTAAACTATTCGAACACAATATGAGTCTGCACTTTGTAGTCAAAATCGTTTGAAATTGAATATAGAAAGTTCTGACTTTTTGTTGTCTAGTTTTTCAATAGTATAATTAAAATTCATTTTAATTTATCTAGGCTTTTAGAATTTACACTTGATATAAGAACGGGTTCACTTTTAAGAAGAGAGGTCCACGATAAATTTAGATATGGACAGAGCATCCTTTAGACCTTCTATCCTAGATGGGGTTAACTAATTGAAAAATTAGGACCAGGTTTATGTCCTATCCCTGATGGGACAGATGACTGTGCTTATTGAGCCTAGGCTCGGATGATGGCCAAGATCACTCAGCTAAGAGCCACTGCGGATCGTCACACAATCGAGTTTGCTACACTTCGTGGGGATAGTTGGCTATTTACAGCGAGGCTTGCGCTAGATTAGGAGACATTGGGCTGACGATGCAGTTTCTATTGAGGGTACTGATGCTGAGACATAGATGGAGCTGATGATGTTGCGTAGTTGTTAGGTTATCCCTTGTCATTTTGTGACAAAAAAGGAGGTTGTATTTTTTATGATGGAGTAGATATTTTTGGACGTATACGATATTTTTGACTTGACAAGATGTATCTAAAAAACTTTGACTCGAAAGCATTAAATGACAATTTCAGTATTGCTAGATTAAGTTTTGATGTTTTGTAGTATCAATATTTGATTTTGGTATGTTGGGTTTGAAATAATGAGATTCAACCCAAACTACACTTAGAAGGGAGGTGAATAGGTATAAATGCGGAATTAAAATATTTTGATTAACCAGCAATAAGTCACTAATTAATTATTTCTAGATGGTTAAGCATACAGTNTTTGATGTTTTGTAGTATCAATATTTGATTTTGGTATGTTGGGTTTGAAATAACGAGATTCAACCCAAACTACACTTTGAAGGGAGGTGAATAGGTATAAATGCAGAATTAAAATATTTTGATTAACCAGCAATAAGTCACTAATTAATTATTTCTAGATGGTTAAGCATACAGTCCAATTATCCTATGTTTGAATACTGCAGAATATGAAAATAGTAAATAAAGTTGTAAATTACACGCGGAATGATCACAGAGAAACCCTAATTGAGTAAAAACTTCGAGCACATTGTCAGCCAACAATCTACTATAAACAAATTAGAACTTACAGTCCGCCAGACCCGACTACCACTCGTATTTTCTGACCTTCTGACTGCAACTCTCACAGCTCTCCTGGATTTCGTGCTTTAGCACCAACTCCAAACTGTAGTTTTCAAAACCCTCATGAATTGTGCGATCCTATAACAACTCCCGACTTTATCAATTCGTCTATCTCATGTGGATAAACGGAGAACTCTTCGTTCTTCAACAATTGGAATTTCAATCACCTTTCCTTGATCTTCAGAACTCTAATATATATGTAAGAAGCAGCAGTTTGGTATTTGAATTGTGGATCTGATGTTTTCACCGCCAAAAATCAATCAAAGAACGAAGGTTGAAAGCTAATTTATGGAGAGAATGTGAAGAATATGTGTTTGCACAATGATCAACCTTAGAATTTACATTATGTGTCGTTCTGGTATTTATATGATAGGGTTAGGGTTGAATATGCTGGACAAAAAGCCTTGAAATCGCGATTAAAAAATTCTCGGCTAATCTATCGCTTGAGCGAAAAATCAGCGATAGTGTGTCGCTTGAGCGAGGTCCTGGCGACAGGCGGGTGACACAGTTTCTGTTTCTGACGCTCGAGCCAAGTCTTGGCGACAATCTAGTGAAATTTTGGTGCCATTTTTCCTAATTTTCCTTTCTCGAACCCTAGACATAATATAACACAAATTCTATTATTTGCAACTAACTCCTTGACTTTTACAACAT
Source organism: Fraxinus ornus (assembly GCA_903798235.1). NCBI lineage: Eukaryota > Viridiplantae > Streptophyta > Magnoliopsida > Lamiales > Oleaceae > Fraxinus > Fraxinus ornus. Next base: position 21,877 of record CAIGRF010161612.1, read on the forward strand.
ATTAATTTTAGTCTCTTTTATTCACAGACTTGTCATTTACATCAAATACCTAACAAACCCCCCTCCCCCCTTGGCATTATGTACAAAACTACAATCTAAAGTCAAGGTAGTAGTAAAAAGAATTACAGACTCAATGACTGACATAACCAATAACTAACTGTCTTGATTGAATTCTGATTTACCTTTATCAAAACTTGTTTCTTGAAACAAACAACTTAAATAGCTAGTGTAAAATGTATGTGAAACAGTGCTAAGTATAAAAGCAATTCAAGCAATTAAATCAAGCATTACTAAGTGTAAAAGTGATTTAAGCAGTTACTAACTCGTAACACATCTTTTAAGTTTCATACCATAAGCTAAATTAAAATGTAATATCAATGCAATCCAACATAGCAAAACAAAACATTGATACTACAAAACATAAAGACTTAATCTAGTAATACTGAAATTATCATATAATGTCTTTGAGTCAAAATTCTTAAGACGCATCATGTCTTGTCAAAAATATATTTAATGCCTTTGATTTAATGAATTTAAGTCAAGATTTTCTACTCCCAATTTTTGTCACAAAATAACAATTGACCAAGAAATAACATACAATTATCCAAAAATGCAGGTGTTAGCATGCATAAGTATAAGCAATGAACAGTAAACCTTCCCACACACGTGACTCAAGTTAGTCATGGAGTAAATTGTATAAGTGACCCATATGTGTAAAGTGTCACTAATCCTCTGGTAGTATGACTCCAAACCATATTCTATAAGAAAGAACTTGCGAAACATCACTAGCAATAAGGATATACCTCTACTTATGAAAGTCAAATCAAGTAAAGCACATTAGAACCTATACATTAAAACTCATTTTGTATGGATAATTTCTTTTCTCCCCTTACTCTTAGCATATTTTATTTTCACAACTTTCAGTATTTTAAGCTCATAATTATTTTTCACATTTTAAGTGCACGTTCTTCTCCATTAAGTGACTAAATTGATCTATGTAGCGAATTTTAGGCCGATTAACCCAAGTTAGTTAACTACAGGCACCAGGTTATGAGAAACCTCGCAGGCTTAATTGCTCGAATCGAATAGGTTCCGAAGAAGAATATAAGATACTGAGCCTTTTTTGTCGAGGATAAACTTGAGGTTAGGTCTAATAAATAAAGTCAATTCATGTAAAGTCATCTTACTAACATGTGACTGTCATCCCAGATCTCATACACGCTGTAGAGTTCCACTAACAATATCATAGTGTGTGCAATATAAATGGTATATGAAGAGACTTATACTAAGTACTCCATAAATAACCGAAGCCAGCAATGGAAACTATGTTACATCTCATCTATTAAACACATTCTTGATCACAACTAATAAGATCAAGTAGATTGTATATTAAGCTGTAAAAACAATGTCCCGCGTTAAATTTTTTTTTTTTCAACTCCAGACTTTTTTTTTCATTTTAAAGCATGAGTGTACTAAGCACATAAAACCAAAAAAAATGTCAAATACACAAACAAAAATAAAAAAAATGCATGAGTTTTTCGTCGTAGAAAAAAAAAACAAATATGATGCATGCATAAATCAATGTCACACAATAGTAAAATATGAGCATGCACCAATAATACATAATCAATGAGGTATACAAATACCAATAGCTATCCTAAAAGATTCAAATCTCAGACCATCTAATGGTTTGGTAAATAGGTCAGCTAACTGGTTATCTGTAGAAATATGCTAAAGGGTTACAACACGGGTTTCCACAAGCTCTCGAATAAAATGATGTCGTATATCAATATGTTTGTTTGAGAGTGTTGAATAGGATTTTTGGAAATATTAATGACACTAGTGTTATCACAAAACACAGTCATGTTACCTTGCTCAATTCCATAATCACTCAAACAATGGAGTGCAGCAACTTCCTGCAACTATATACTCAGCCTCTGCCGTGGACAATGAGATAGAATTTTATTTCTTACTCAACCATGCCATGCGGTTAGCACCAATATAAAAACAACCACTTGAAGTACTCTTTCTGTCATCGACATTACCAGCCCAATTGG
>CAIGRF010161710.1:937-11307 GCA_903798235.1 Fraxinus ornus
CGATAAATTGTGTTAGAAAACATGATTGTTCATGTCTGCTTGTATTCTTTTGGCACTCTTGGTTGGATTGCGTGTACTCGAAGTCAAGGAAACATAAATAATTATTGAGAAATAGTATTTTATTATTATTATTATTATAATCATTGAAAGAGGGTAAGGATGTTAAGAAATACATAAGAGATTTTAAACTAGTCGAATTTAAACATGTTTTTACATTCGTAAATTTGTTGGAATACTTTAAAATTATTGAATTATGATTGTTCGAATTAAATATCGGAACAAATAATTAGAAATTATAGGAAAAATATTATTTTCATAATCTACAATTAGGAAAAAAAAAAATCCACATGTGTGATGTACATTATACCGAATTACGATCCAGATTAAATTAAGTTTATAAATCTCATGATGTGCTTGATGTCTTAGATCTGACACGATATAACATTTAACAAATTTTGTCACGCATTTCTTTCTGCCTAGTCGTGTTTTGGATACGTTCTTAAAGTTCGATTTGACCCAAATTTATTTTATATTTCACAGGAGATATGATTGAACATATTCATATCATATATTTTAGAAGTCTTAAGTAAGTAAGTAATATACTTTATTTCATTATTACATTGAACTTTGAAGGTAAACTACATCATTGGTGGTGTGTGGTCCAATTGAAGTTCCGGAAAATCTTTCTTTTAAGGACAACTTTTGGGTATTTGAACTTGAAAGAAAAAAAAGCGTTATATGCTGCATTTTTAATTATAACTTGTTTGGCCATGTTCGGTTGTCACTTTTTTGGATTAATTTCGGCAGTCAAATCTGCTTTTTTGTAACTTTTTTTCTGTTTTCTAATAATGAGACTAAAAGTAGACAAGTATGATTCGAATCAAGTAAAGTTAAAAATGTATTAACAATGAGAATCATTTTTATTAAGTTTTACGCGTCATGTTTGGATCGTAAATAATTTTACTTATAAGTTAAAACTAAATGTTGGAAAAAAAAAACCATTTTTATTGAGCAAAGTTACTTATTTTGACAAATAAGAATTATCGTCAAAATAAGTAAATTTCTTTTACTTAAAGTAACTTTTTTCTTAATTTTATTTAAGCTTAACCAAACATGATGTCTTCTTGACTTTTGAATTTGATCATATCAACTGAAAACACTTGTCTAGGTGGGTCGCACCCATGCACGTTATTGGCACTAAAATTACAAACATAATTTCATAAGCGTCCCCATAAGTAGGGCTGCCATATCACTTTAAAAATGAAAGTTTCAAACGTAATCAATTTGGCCTTGGTACTGAATGAAAATTTTACGATGACCAAAACTCCGTCGCTAAAAACGTTATTCGTGTAATTTAAATTTTTAGACAAAGTGATTTAATATAATATAAAATCATAAAAATATCATGGTTTCAAGTTTCACCCCCGTCTTATTCAGAAATATTTACATATTGCACATAATTTGAAGAAAGAGCTTAGTGGTGGTCAACCTCTCACATCATCTTGGAGGAACCAACTCAAGGACTTGTAAGCTCGAACTAACGGCAACTACCACACCTTGCAATTACTTTGTCGGAGAGATAGAAACTTCACATGAACGGATGGACGTGTGTGTGCGCCACATCAAGAGCACGACCCACCATGTGACCTCTAATGGGTTGTCCAATGTCACATAAATTATCTCAACATGTTCAAAAATGAGAAAAAATCAATCGAACGATCTTATATGTACACATGTTAAAACTGTCCATTTAAATCGTGACATCTTGACATGACATCCAAGTTACTAGTAAGAGATAAACAAAGTGGGTATGTGATGTCGAAGTGTCGTATTTTGAATGACTCGAGATTAAAAGAGTTAATGATTTGAACGAATAATCTTACCGCATATACATGAAATAAAACAACAAGTCAAAGAGACATATACTGACAAAAATGATAATGATATTTTTCTGTGGAGTCTCTTAAAGCCGAACATTTGAAGATTAAAAAAAAAAAAAAACCGTACCATGCACCCTTGCGACCTATATAAACTTAGAGATCATTAAATCCACGGCCATGGTGTCTTCAATACAATAAACATGTCGAAAAATGTATGTGTGATCGGTGGAGGTCCATCAGGGCTCGTGGCGGCCCGGGAGTTGAGGAAGGAAGGCCATAAAGTGGTGGTTTTTGAACAAAACCATGATGTTGGAGGGCAATGGCTATATGACCCTGAAATAGAGGATGAGGAGCCCTTAGGGAGGGATAATTTCTTAAAGGTACATAGTAGTATATATGCATCATTGAGATTGGTTTCACCTAGGGAAATTATGGGGTTCACTGATTTTCCATTTGGAATGAAAAAGGGGAGGGATATGAGGAGATTCCCTGGCCATAAGGAGCTTCTTTTGTACTTAAAAGATTTTTCTGAATATTTTGGATTAAGAGAAATGATAAGGTTTAATACTAGGGTTGAGAATGTGGAGATGTTGAGTTTTCCTACTTTGGGTAATAATTTGAAGTGGATTGTGAAAAGTAAAGAGAAAATGGCGGACAAGGTGGTGGAGGAAGTTTACGACGCAGTGGTTGTGGCCACCGGCCACTACTCTAAGCCTAGGTTGCCTAAAATTAAAGGTATACAATATACTTAAAAAGTTACTTTTCTTGAAACCATACTTTCAAGAAAAGCATATTTCAAGTGAATTTTAAGCACAAGAAGTTCTTTTCAAGAAATTATATGAGATACTTTTTAATCAAAACATGTTGTTTTGTCTCCTTAGGAATGGATGCATGGAAGAGAAAGCAACTACATAGCCACATTTACAGGGTCCCAGAACCATTTAGAAATGAGGTGAAACAATATTCTTTGAATAAGATTTCATGTCAGTACTCAAGTTAACGTTTAAACATTAAAATGACAACTTCCCTTGATGTACATAATTTTTTTTACCGATGTTGTACAGACAACACACACATAATGACGCAATATTTTTTTTTTTAATACATGTGGGGCCAGGCCCCTTGTCAGGGGCCTGTAAAACCCCTGTTAATATTCTTCTGGCAATGAAGAATTATTCTTAAAACGAACTATTTTTGTTGGTTTTGTTCTCTCTCGTTATTTGTCCGTACTGTACTATCCACCTTACCCATAAACACAAATTTTTAACTACACGTCAATTAATTCGAGTCGTGTCACTTTGTAACATAATCATAACCCTTACAAGTACATTCATGGTGCATGCTTGTGTCTTATATAATATTTGCTCTTCCTGTTAAGTCAAGTTACATTCTAATTGTTTGGTGGAGATTAAAATTAAATTTTTAGTAGATTGTGATAGAAATTTTTAAAATGTATGGTTGAAAAGTTGTGGGACCCCTGAAAGATGTGGTTAATATTGATTGTTTGACTTTGATTTAGATTAAAATCTGATTTTAATCCGTACCAAACATGGTCTAAATAGTAATATACAGTAAACCAGGGACCAAGTAACCTGGTATATTATTAAATATAAATCTCAATTTGTTTCCAGTCAATATTTTAATTTTAATTTTTTTACAGGTAGTGGTGGTTATTGGAAGTTCATTAAGTGGGCAGGACATATCAATGGAACTTGTAGATGTGGCAAAAGAAATTCACCTAAGTGCCAAATCTCTAGATATTTCAGAAGGCTTATCAAAAATAATCTCTAAATATGATAACTTATACCTTCATCCCCAGGTATGTTAAAATAAATAATTTGTTCTCCAGTAAAAAATAAAATAAAAAAAGATTAGTCCATTTTTTTTTGCCAAGAAATAATGGAAATATACAATGTGAAAATATTATGTATAATGCAGATTGATTCATTGCATGAAGATGGAAGGGTTTTGTTCATAGGTGGCTCATGGCTGATTGCAGACACCATTATATACTGCACAGGGTAAAATGCTAATATCATAAAGTTTATTATTCAATGGAAAAAAGAAACTAAAGAAGATATATTAATATTTATAAAGAAAAAAAAAAACTGATATCTTAAGGAAATTACATAATTTGGGTGAATTATACTAATTAATGTGAATTAGAGGCCTAATGATATAAGATTTAATCTTCAAAATGACTTGATAAGAGTTTACAATGACACAACTTGACATCTAGTGGGTCGTCCCGAGTCGCTTAAATTAGCCCAGCATGCCAAAAAAGGGCCATGTTAGGTTAAAGGTGGCCCGACAGAAACCACCTCAAAATCGGGTTGACACATTTTGTAGAATTACTAATGATTTTTACAAAAATCAATTTAGTAATGTTATAATTTCTTGATGCTCTGAGATTATATTATTATAAAGAAACGAGACCAATAATTAACAAATACAAGTGGGTAAATGCAGGTACTCATATTCATTTCCATTTCTTGACACCAAAGGAATTGTAGCAGTTGATGATGATAGGGTGGGACCCCTGTATGAACACACATTTCCTCCATCACTGGCTCCTTCTCTCTCCTTCATTGGCATCCCAAGAAAGGTGAAGTTTTTGTTTTTCACATTGTCTTAAATATTTTAAATTTCAAGGAAAATAAACTCGAAAAACTTGTACGTGTAACACGAGCCATAAATTTTGGGCTAATAGGTTTGAAACTAGCTCATGAGTTGTTTATCAGTCGAGTTTTTGTAGGGAAGTTGGAGAAGTTTTTAGTAATTTTTGGTTTGCAATTTGGTGTAGCTTATAGGATTTCCTTTCTTTGAATGCCAAGCAAAATGGATATCTCAACTACTGTCTGGGAAAAAAACATTGCCATCATGGGATGAAATGATGCAGTCTATTGAGGACTTTTATCACTCAAGGGATGTTGCTGGAATTCCAAAGCACAATACTCATGATCTTGCAGATTTTGAGGTAGCTTAACTATTTTAATAATTTATTTCGAGTTAGTGTTCATTATTACATGAGTACAATAACTCGTACAGATGCTATGATATCCCTATCTTTTGTAGTTTACACTTCGAAATTCACCATTGTTATAAAGAGAAAATTATTTTCTACACGAAAGAATTTGATCTTTGTAAGGTAAATTTTTTTTTTTTTTTTTTTTTTTTCCTCACTCTTGAACTTGATAAGTTAGCAGCCAGACTTGACACTCTTTAGCAAAGGAATGTAATATGCGAAAGGGTTGACTTAAAATGTCTCTTTATCAACTCACGTACGACTTGTTGTATTTCACTGAGTAAACTAAGCGAATATATCGTCGGTTGAAGACTAAATTTAAATAGGTAAATGTATAATCTTGCAAGTAGTTTTACGTTGTGCGATTTGACACGGTATCCAAAGCATAGATATCATAAGTCAAGTCTCGTTATCACCTATTTATGAAAATATTAAACCTATTATGCCTTTGATGATGAAAATGAATATGTTTTGCTTCTGAGGGCCGTACTGAAGAAAATCATTCAATCATATTGTTATTTTGAATTTGACTCTATTTTTCTTGCAGTATTGTGATAAATATGCAGATTACATTGGTTTTCCACATTTAGAAGAATGGAGGAAAGAACTCTGTCTATCAGCCCTAAGAAGTTCTGATGTCAACTTGGAAACTTATCGCGATTCATATGAAGACGAAGAGATGCTTCAAGAGGCACATAAAAGCCCTCACTTCACTCAATTCGGGAACGAGGCTTTCACCCTGTGAAGGCACCCATGTTGACTTGCAGGCCAACACGAGTAGTTTCACTCATCACTACTTCGTGATGGCGTTGAAAATTGTTTCTACAATTCTTCCTATAAACGTTTTTGGAAGTATTTCGTTAGCCTTTGCATAGTTTTCTGAATCTTGCTCGGTAGGGAGCTAAGGAAATCACCAGTGAAGGTTGAATTTTTAAAATTTTTTTATCACAAATTTCATATTTATTATATACATTATTAGTAATTGCAAAAAAAAATCAAGAAAATCCTCTAAATCTTGGGTGTAATTCAATCATTCTATGACTGAAATAAGATGTTCTTGCAAGAATAATGATCAAACAGTTGACACTTTGCTTTTTTGGCAATATTGGATTTCTGGACCAGCTAATAGATGTATCACGAAGTTGAGACCAAATCAGATACAACCAGTTAATATCGGTCTGAAAAGAGAATTGTTGCTAGCGAGTAAGGCTCTTTGGTAGTGCTACGACCTTAATATAATAGTAAATCTCGTTTGAAGTGGAACATGGATGAGAGATGAATAACAAATAAATAGCCAAAGAAACATGAAAGAACATTAAAGAAAGAGTTCAATGGATGTCACATGGCAATGAATCGATTCATGGGTCGTGAAACAGAAAAAGCACAAGTTGCAGCCAAATTTGCCCAAAAAACTACTTCAAGAGTTGCCGGTGCAGCTGAAAATTACAAATGCATTTGGATCTATAATCAGCAGAAACATTGCTTTCATGACATAATGAAACTCTGCCCTGTTATAACATTTGCCTAACACATTTGATGTATAATCCACAACCAACCAAGAAGATGTTAATTCTGCCATCTTCTCATTCCTAGTTTCCAGTTTTTATCAAGTGCAAACTGGGCAATTGTGAAAACAAAAATATGTTCCTCAAACCAGTTTCAGAATTTAAGTAAGCTTATGTACAAAAATATCCATGATCAAAATATCTGCACAAACCAATCACTACAAAACATTCTACTAAGAGTATAATAAGATTTCCTATAGTGAAACAAAAGTCTTTAACTAACTTCATTCCCCATGAAGCCAACTAAATTAGTGATGGGTTTTTCTAGCTCGACCTCCTCCACGTTTCTTCATCTTCCCCCACCCTGTCAAGTTCTCCAAAAAGCCCTGTTTTCTGCAAGTATCAGGCTGTTTCAAAATGGAGCTCACTGATTTCTTCACACGATTAGAAGGCCGTAAATTAGAATATTTCCTTAGTTTTGCAGAACTCTTCCTAACTGCATTTCTCCTCTGGGAACCTGTTTTGAGAAATCGTACATCCATTTGAAGGTCCTCTTTTACTTGAAAGTCCTTGCACTGCCTTGTTCCCTGCAATCTTCCCCTGCTTGGTTGACTGGACAATGTAGTATCAACTGTTTCTTTCTCTTTACGGATGTCTTGACGAAAATAATTACCATATCCATGGTGAGGCTTCAATGCCATTGACTCGAAATCATCAATCTCATCATGTGAAACATCAGTTTGATCATAGTAAGTAGCATCTTTCTCGTGATTCTCAACCTCATGCAGCACTTCACCTCCCATGGAAGAAACAATCCCAGCGAACCAATACAGATGGTCGTTAGAGTTGTCTAGTGGTTCACTACTTCCAGACTTCAAATTCAGTTGAACTTCAGATGATGAAATTATAATCAAAGTCCCAGCAGCAATCCTATCAAGTTCCCTGAGTGGTTCTCCATCTCGGTCAGGCAGAAAGGAAGGTGTCTCAAATTTACTGTTCTCAGATTTTTCTCTCTGTGAAGAACACTCCAAGTCAATCTCAACATCATTTCCACCATCTCGATTTGGCACTACTAGTGAAGGCTCATCCCCAGTTACACCACTGTTTAAGTCAATGTCAGTGTAAGATGTCGAGAATTTATCAACAATCCCAGTATATGATTTTGCTCTTCCATCGGAATTTTCAAATTTAGTTTCCTCTTTTATATTCCTGGTATTTTCCAGGGTAATTGTCATCTCTGATAAACTGAGAGGAGTAGAATTTAGATCAATAAGCCCTGAATAATTAAAACCACTTGAGCTCTTATTGCAATTCACATCCTGATTGTGGTGCACAATCTCATTGTGGCCGTAATCAGTTTCAAAAGGACCAGTAGAACTTGAACTCAGTGATTCAAGCTGTACAGGTTCATTCAAGTCAATCAAACATTTAATTTTAGTGCAACTTGAATTAGAACTAGACGAATATGAAGGCTTAACAGGGTCAAGTTTTGAGTCACTTTTAAGTTGAATGTCTGAAAGTTTCTTGAGAGTGCCATACAGAATGTCTGGTGTTTCATTAATATTTCCCTCTTCAAACTGCTCCCTTTCTTTATTATCATTGTACAAGTCAGCTGGAAGCTCAAGATCAAAAGTTGTATTTCCATATCTTCTATTTTGGGATGACAGAATTTCCAGTTCGGTAGAACTGTTTTTTGTTAGGGAAGGTCCAGCTCCTCCTTTTACACTCTTTTCTGCAACTAAAGGAGGAGGTTCTCGAAAGCTATCCTCAGCTAGTGAATACAACTTACTATCCGAAGAATTTCCAAATAGCCAGCTGGGCGTATGTGAAACCCGATGAGTAGTGTCAGATTGTACCTGACACAAATACGGATATGATTCTGGTGTATGCAGTTGTACATGTTGCGTGAAGAATTCTCTCTCCCATATTTCGACCATCAACTCCTTTTGCCTTTTGTATAGATGATGTAGTTCCTGGACCTGAGAGAGAATACTCATTCAAATGTTCTATTTTGATTTGTATTGTAAATGAAATCTGAGTCAATAGGTAAAAAATGTGAAACAACAAATTATAAAAAATAAAAATAAATTGAACGAGTTTACAAAATTCAGGAGCAGTCATGAGAAGTTTAGTGCTTGTTTGGGATAGCTTAAATAGTTGCTAAAATGTTGAAGGCAGAGTCAACAATTAATTTTATCCACACATTTCATGGGACCACAACTTTCTTTTTTAATCAAATTTTCAACCACACATTTCATCAACTTTTATCAAAATTTGCTAAAATATTTGTCAAAAGTTTTGTCAAACAACCCTTTAATATGTATTGCTTCGAAAATCAAGTCAAGAATATAACATATGTTCTGACTCTGCAAAGAAAATAAATGAAAAAACAAAAGGAAGAATTTCCATTACATACAATAATGTGATTGTACTCATAACCATTAAAAATATCAAACTGGAAACTTCAAATGGTGCATACCTGAAGTCTAAATGTGGCTTCATGCTCAAGCATTATCCGTCTCATTACCTCCTTGTCATATCCTAAATATTGGTCCACGCTTGAAGGTGGCAATGAAACATTGTAGCTTCTCCCACTTTTGTGAGAAATATCGCCATTAAATGTGGACCAAGAGAAGTCATTGGTACCTGCATTAAGATTCCTCACACAGTAATATACAGGGACGTAACTTGTACACTGCATCTTTGCTCGACGTCTTTCAAGTGACCTGAAACCAAGGGATCAAAGTTTGAGTATTTATGCATAATCATGCACTCAGAGATTCGATTAATTCACTCATTCACTTAGCCAACTATTTTGTGAAGCTTTCCATTAACAGAAAAAATAGATTCGGCATTTATACGACGCTGAAATTTGCACTGGCTGAGAAAAATCCAATCTTGGTAAAATTCAGTGTATTTTTCTTTCATGTCTGTGAACACGACAAGAAGATCTACATTGCAAGTAATCTACGACATATAACCGGTGAACATTGATCCATTCATGTCAATGCATCAAAACTATCTAGAAGAGATATTTTCATTGACCATAGTCTTTGCATAAACTATTGTCTTGAGGAGAGAGGAATTTTTCATTCTCATTTTCCTTCTCCTTTATATGTCCACAAGTAAAATAGAGCGAATAAGGTTTGCGACAATTCAAGAGTTAGAAACAATAATGACTATGACACTAAGATTAAAGCAATTCAACTATGAATTGAATGAAATTAATGAAACACCAAAGATAATTATAGCAATACACATAAAGGCGCACATCAAGTCATCTATAAGCAGATGAAATCTTATGAATATCTATCATCACACAGTCCAAGAACGAAAACAGGAAAATGGAGAAAATTGTGAAGAACATAAGAAAAGACAAAAATATCAAACACTAGCAAACACATTGCTCTAAGAGAAGCACTTGGAGTAGGGCTTATTTAGCCCGGAGAATATTTAACTTCATTTTTGGATAAAAATTGAAAAATGAGCAAAGAGAATATAGAAATCTTTTGCCAAGATAAAAAAAAAAAAAATGCCTATTAACAGTATCATACTCACACAATTTGGTAGCGTACTCACACAATTTGTGCTGGCCAATCCGACACTTTTGCAGGATAAGTGAAAAATTAATAAAACGAAGTAAGAAATCACTATAATATTCCTTTTCAAGCAAGAACCCTCGTTATTGATAAATAGATTCTCAGATAGGAGGGGAAAGAGATGACAAACACTATTCTGCAAAATTCAAGAAAATAAAAGAAAAAATGTGAAATTAATTATGATCAAAATAAAATTTTTCATCATAATGCACGGATCAAATCATTAAAAGCATTAGCTCAACAATGCATCTGAAGCTCTTGACCAAAAGGAAAAAATCAAGGAAAAAAAAGCTGTGATAAACTAACAGAGAGAGAGAGAGAGAGAGAGAGAGAGAGAGAGAGAGAGAGAGAGAGAGAGAGA
>CAIGRF010161710.1:26854-39988 GCA_903798235.1 Fraxinus ornus
TTCAAAATGGTTTGGTTTAGGTTTGGATTTTTCTCAAACCGGTTTAAATGGTTTTGTTTGAAAATTTGTCAAAAATCGATAAAATCGAACCGTTTACACCCCTACATTTATGTGATTATTTGACTTAGTAAATTGATTTTAAACTTAATCATCTAAAAATAATAATTAAGTGACTTGTTGTTTGTTATTGATTAATTCCACATATTTGGTTTAAATATTTCTCAACAAGTGGTATCAGAACTTAATAGCGATCCTTGACCAAAACTTTATTTAGATGAGTCAATCACTTTCTGATTTTGGATCTGAGTGCGATATGGACATACAGGAGGCTTATGACTAGTTGTTTGGAGAGTGCCTTAAGTTGAAAAAGATGAATCGCTCTACCTTTAAAAAATTGAATAATCTTAAATTAGAAAAGGAGAGCCTTGTAGCCAAACTTAAGGAATCCACTAAAAGTTTGAATGAGTTAAGGGTTGAGAAAGAGTCACTAGATGTTAAAATTGAATCTCTTATGAGTGATAAGGAAAAATTAAATATCCAACTTCAAGCTTTCTCTAGTAGATTTAGGAAGATTGATAATATGATTTGCCCGGACAAAACAAAGAGGAATAGAGCATATTTATGCTTTAATAAAATAAAATAAATTCTAATACCGCCTTTTCTTCTAAAAAAAAATTATTATTTCCTATGATAATTTCTAAAGTTTAACCTTAAAACCTGAAGTTATTCCTAGGTTCATCCTCACGTGTCACCATTGTGGTAAATTATGATAGATGAAACCTAGGTGTCATGAACTCTTAAGTAGGAATGAGACCAAGAGAGTAGGAGCTCTATGAAAGAAATCATCTGTACATTAATGTAGGTTTCTCCACCTAAAATTCAAGATTTGAAACCTAAGATTACTTCTAAATTCATTCCCACACATCATAACTATGGTAAGAGGGTGTTTGATGCATATTATGAAGAAAATACATTTACGATGTGATGTGATGGAAAATATGTATTTAAAAAATAAGAAATTTTTTTGAATTTACGTGTAATATTATTTTATTGAAGAATGTATGGTTGAAAATGAGTTTTGAAAAAAAACGATTTTTTTTAAGAAAGTGTATCAAACATGTGGTAAGTTAAGTCACATTAGAATTTAGACCTAAGTGACGTAAACCCTTAATTAGGAACAACAAACAAGATCTAACTACTTAACTTAGATTCTTAACTAATCAAATGAGTCACTTCACTGAGTAGATGACTAAATTGACTAATGTTACATCTTCTTCTAAGGAGATTTGGGTCAAAAAGAGAGAACTCATAGGTCAAAGTGATGTTTTAAATTGTCGCATTGCTTGCGTTGCTCTTCATGGTAAGAGCACTTGTGTTCCTCATTAATTAAGTTTTTAGGTGCATACATTTGCATGGTTCATGGAATCTACATATTCATGCATGCACTCTATTTTTGTTATTTCATTTTTTGTGTGCAGTGTCATTTTTCTTAGATGAACAACAATAAAAATAAAAATAAAAAAGGATTTTTTTTTTTTGGTGATATCATTAGACATTTTTTTTTTATCAAGTACTAATAAAATTAATGAACTATGAATAAAATTTTCATTATCTTTATTTAGAACTTATTTGGAGTACTTGGTATATGTCATTTCATGTATTATTTGCACTGCACACATTAAGCTTTTTTGAGTGAGTCTTGATTGTGTGTGTGAGATTTGAGATGGCAGTCATCAGTATAGTTTTTTAATTTTGAATATGAATTGACATTTAATTAGTTGACATAAAGTTCTATTATATTCCACATTAAAAGAAAAATTATTATTGAGCTTCAAAGAAAAAAAATTGATTGATATAAAAATGTGAGTTACATTTTATACTTTGTTTCGTAGCCTATTTGACTAAAGTAATTAAGCATGTTGGGTATATTCAAACTTGATGCCCTATAAGTCATCTGATTTTGGAGTTATCGGTCTAAAACTCTTTTTAGGGTCATTTAGAAAGTTTGATGAAGAATAGTTTGCACATAAAATAGATAAATTATATATGCTCATAAATAGGGGGAGAAAGAAAAATTATACAATGAAAAATTAAATATGAGCTTTTAGTTTAAAATGCCCTATTAGCATTGGGTTTGACTTTGTATTTTGATGAATATCCACTCACTAGTGATTCGTTGTATATCTTTTCTCGCTAATATAGGATTTTGTGACTTAATTAAAAGATATTAATGACATCTTTTTTCACACATAAATAGTTTATACAATTTACTCCATTTAGGTTTAAAATAAGTTATGTCGGAAAAGTTTACTATTTATGAATTGTGCATGTATATGTAAGCAAATAATTGTTCATCATGTTATATTTAAAAATTTATGAAAAGTAGTAGTCTCAAAAAAAAAAAATATATATTCTCCCATCGTATTGCATAATTTTAAACATCTGTGTGCGTATTTTTATTTTTAACTCATTCCTCTCCATGTTATTCATGATTATATTATTTGTTTTTCTTTATCAATCATAACAAAAAGAAGGGAGAATATTTATTTCAGTAGAATTTAGTATATGAGTTAGAGGGAGAAATTGATATTTGATGATGATTTGTTTAAATATTTGACTTAGGCGGAGTCATAAGTATTTTTTGAATGATTTTTGAATTTTTTTTTGAAATTTTAATATTGATATTGTGTTTAGTGCTTTGTCAATATTAATATTAATAATCTATTTTTATTTTAAAGTTATTGATGCACGTAGTATTGCATGCTTTGGTCTTACACATGTTTTACTTGCATTGTTTTCTATGACTTAGTTATATTTTTTAGTTGTTAGTTTCATCTTGGCTTTCACTTGTATTGTTGTTTCCATGTATTTTATAAAACGGGTTAACAAGATGTTGAAGTAAATTTTAAGAATTGAGTCTTAGGGTAAATTGTGATAGGTTGTTTTAATTTTGACTTTGAAATAAATGATTTTATCACGAAATGTTGAATGGGGAGATTGTTAGTCCAAATTTGAAATTTCTAATTTGTAGTTGGCAATTTTTGTATTCAAAATCATGGGTTGATTGAGTTGTAATTAACATCAAAATATGAGTTATTGAGTTGTAATTATAGTCAAAATAATTTCGGGTTGGTAGAGTAAAAAAAAAAGAGTCGAAAAAATTCAAGAAGAAGATTAAGAAATGGACTTTAAGAAGTAGATCAAGATTAATCTCCAACAGCTCACTGTTTGCCCAGTTAGCGCTCCAGCACTGTAAACATGAGCACCGAAGCTCTACCTCCACGACCTGACGCTCGATCAGTGCGTTGGCAACTCGTGTGGAGTGAAGTTTTTCGGTCGAGTAGCGGTTCGAACTCTAGTAGACCTAGATCGCGTAAAGCAATGATTTTTAGTCACTTTACACCTAAACACTTCCGTTATAAATATACAACCATACGAGCGTTCTAAATTGTGTTGAATCATTATTTTACTTTAGAGATCATATTCTTGGAGATCCAAAACATATTTAAAATCTTTTGATTCAACAACTTGATCTATTCTATCATCCCAAACATAGTTCCAATATTGGTTGAGCCTTGAATTAAGTTAGAAAATATACTTTGAAGATTATTTCCATATTCCAATATTCTCTTGCCTTAGTAACATATCAAAAAACAGAAAGATCTTTGATCAAATACCAAACAAAATTTTATCTTCTCCAATAAGCCTTCCGAGTTCTAAAGTTTCGGAAGAGACGCTTTGAGCTCCAGCACTATAGAACGAGGTTCTAGTGAAGAACGATTTCATTCTTGGTGATCCTCAGAGAGGAAAGTGGCCAAGAGTTCTGGGAAGTGCGGGTCGCAGAAATAAATGAATTCTTGGTGATTTACAAGTTAGGTGGCCGAGTTAGTTAAGGTTTACCAGTGTCTAGACTAATTATAAGTTAACTTTTCTAGTGGATCTTTTTGGCAAGATTTGCATGGATGTTTTTTTATCCTAAGAAGGGGTTTTCTTCCGTGATAATATCGAGTGTTATTTACTTTATTGCTTTTGATCTTAATGTTTATGTGATTACTTAACTTAGGATTTAAATTGATTTTAAACTTAATCACCTATAAATAATAATTATGTAACTTGTTTCTTTTTATTAATTAATTCCACATATCTGGGTTTACATATTCCTCAAAACTTCTTACTGTTGATGTGCTCACAAAAGTAAGATTCTCTTGTCACATCAGTAGTAAAAAGTTTTTATTCTGCAGACTAAATGGTAGAAGATCAATTTCATTTATGTTAGAACTCATTTCTTTTGCATCAATCTTCTTTAAATTTAGAGTTTAATCCATAGACACAATCTATATACATATATCTACTAATATGGGTAGAAATATGCCTACATAATTACATATTAACTAGATTTAATTATATAAATAAGCGTGCTTTTCATAAAAATATGACAAGATTTAACCTCCCTGCTTGACTCAACTTTGAAAACTTCAGCTTCTTCGTTGACATTGATCACGAAATCAACTTTACAGCAATTATTAGAGTTGGAGGATTGCTTGATAGTTTCAATTTCATTGAACATCACTTTTTTTCATTTTTTCTCTTTTAGGATCAATTCATCATTCTCTACACGTTCTTCTTTTTGAATTTGTCCTTCCTCGGGTTGGATGGCCAATCTCGTATCCAAAATCTAACAACTATGCAGCATCATCAACAGCGTCAGTATCATTCCCCTAATCACAAGATGCACCATCATCTCAATGTCGATGAATCCAATGCAAGCCACACTGAAGATATTCGACAGCACTGCGAAGCGTAGCAAACTTTGTAGTGGTTGATCAACTGTAGCTCTCAACTGCATAATCTCCGCCATCATACGAGTCTGCTACTCGATCAGCACAGTCATCTATCCCATAAGTGCTACAGAAGGATCAATGTGAACAGACGCAGATGGAGGAATAGACTCAGTAAATGAAGGAGCAGAAGTGGATGTCAAGGGAATGTCAGCAGGTGGAAGAACAGAAGTGGAAGCAAGAAAATCGGAGGAACCAATAAAAATGAGGTCATCAATAGGATCAGTGGGTACAGTCGGATCAACTGGCTCAGAAGAAGCATGATACCTACTCTGAGAAATTAACCCCAATTGCGGTCACAAGGTGGTAAATCAAACATGCATAAGGAAGCCCTACCCTAGTCTCCATGATACAAAAAGTACGCAAAATCTTCTGGCAAATAAACGAGAGTAGATCAACAGAATCGCCGTGTAATGCGGCATACAAGAAACGAGCCTTCTCTATAGGTAATGAAGGAGTATTTGATACATACCACATATTCGTGCACACAATGCGCAACAGAATTTGACGATCAATAGGGAGAGAGCCAGTGCGGATCCCACTAGGAGCTCCTTCCAACGGTGTGTTAAACACCGACGAATGGACAAGAGAGTTTGCCGGAAGGGTATCAACTAACAAATATGGAAATAAGGGGTGAACAACCGAAGAAATATGTGTTGTACTAAACACAACATCGGGAGTGATCTTAACCATTTTACCCCTAAGAAATACCCTAAAAATGGAACCTATAATGTTGTGAATGTTAGCATAAAACTCGTGAACAAGGAGATTATGTGGAGGAGTTAAATCAATAAGCAAAGGTTCCCAACCCTGAGAAGTGAAAATGGTAGCGAGGTCAGAGGAAGGTCAAACAAAACTACATCGTGCTCCACTAGCACTGGGCATAAGGAAAATTGGGTCCCGAATACCTCCTAGGCAGTGACAAATATGAACCGGGATCAATGAAAGGATGTGGTCGCACTCCATGTCTGTGCAGTTGTCCGTGCTCGCTTAGGTGGCATCTGAGAAGTAGATTAGAGACTCACGTCAAATAATGCAATAGCCGACATGACTGAATGAAATACTATAATGCACGTGAAATGAAAACCAAAATGATGATAACCCTAGACTAACCACACAAGTAAAACCATGTGCACGCAAATTGATGCAAACCAATACTAGAGAACTAACAACAGACGAAACTGTTTAATGCATGGATGGAGATGACACGATACCGTGACATCGTGACACACTGCCTTGATGTAGTAACATGGTGACATGACATCGTGACACGATACCTTGACTACGTGACGTGTGCCTTAACGGTATGCCTCAGTGACGTGACTTCACCTCGTAGTGTCAACATCAAATGAAATATAAATGGCATCAACATAACAAACAAACCTAACGTGATCAAGTGTATGAATGGGTATCAACCAAGTGTCAATAAGCATTAATAACATCTAACAGTTGTATCGATCACGTGGCGAGTGTGTACATACCAACGAAATCCACCACATATCAACCAAAAACACCATATTCAGCACCATCATAAACCACCAACTAATCCTAGTGCAACCTCCAACAAATCCAAAGTCTCAATCAACAAAAAAAAATGAAAAAAAACCTACTTACTATCTCAAACTATGCAACAATCAAGGAAAATCACCCAAATGATGCAATGCAAGTTGTAACCACATGGGAGTCCTCCAAAAATGATGGGAGTCCTCCAAAAATGAAGTGCAAATGATGAAATTGAATCAAAAACATCAAAAGCCCAAAAAAAAAAAAATATTTGAAGAACTTAGAGTTTTCGAATTTTCACCTTGAAATTATATGCAAGATGGATGAAATGTAGCCTGGTAAATCATACATGACCAATAATCAACTTCTCCAATGTGTTGATACTATTGCAGTAAGTTAAAGCTTCATTTAGCTTTACCTTAGTGTTATTTCCCATCTCCAACCCATCCACGAATCCTGTTCCATCAGTCGAACAATAAGCCATTACTTAATACATTACAACTTGACAAAAAGCAAAGTGATGACACGGGAAGAACAAGTTAGTAAAAACCTGCAGCAATAGCCACAACATTTTTCATCGTTCCGCATAGTGCAGCTCCTTCCACAGCTTGGACCTATTTTTATTTATTTAGAGTGAGAAGAAATGCCACCAATGGCTTATAAGTTGTTGGGAGTTGAGTAAAATACATATTTTCACTCACAGCTGAGACCATGAAGTATGAAGTGTTGAATAGATGAACCCATTTTTCTGCAATCTCTTTATGTTTTCTGTATCCAACAGTTGCCTCACTGAATTTCTCGACTGCAATCTGCAAAAGCAGCGGTCGACCTCTTACATGAATCATTTTAAAATAAATTTTGAATTGAGAAATATTTTCTTATACAAAGTATAATAAAGAAAGAGAAGATGAATAACCTCATGGCAATATTTGGCCCCATCGGAACGCAACAATTAATTTCGAGTTGTTCAGAAATGAGGGTAGAGATCGTGCATGGACCTTCCTTCTTAACTTCAATTCCTTTAATCAGAGAATACTCAACAGACTGAAGAAAGAATAGGCTATCTTACTCTGCCCATAGTCAAGTATATTGATGGTTTAAATAGATTTACAGAGATTGAGTTGGGTTACAATTTTAATTCTGATTTGGATTACAAATATACATCCATATCTAAGGAAGGAAGTTGGTGCAAAGTTAACTTTTTGCTGGAGCTATATCTTGTATCTTGTTTGGTATATCTTTACCTTTTGATGTAGAGTTCGTTTCTTGCTGAGATTCTGTACTGATCTGTCCAACATCCCCCCCCGGAAGCTAATGGGGAGTGTAAGCACCATTATCTTGGAGTGTAGCATGGCAAAACGGTCGGAGCTAAGTCCTTTGGAGAATAAATCTGCTAACTGATCAGAGGAGCTGAGAAATTGGAGAAAGATGTCTTTGTTTGCTATTTTCTCTCGAATGAAGTGGAAGTCAACTTCGATATGTTTAGTTCTAGCATGAAATACTGGGTTTAAGGTAAGTACAATGGCGCCACTATTATCACACCAGATTGTAGGGGCAGTTGGGATAGTAACATGCAATAGTTGGAGTAGCATACGAATCCAATAAAGTTCAGTTGTGGCCATCGCCAATGCCCTATATTCAGCCTCACTACTGGACCTGGCAACTACAGATTGTTTCTTGGCAGACCAGGAAACAAGTGAAGAGCCAATGAAGATAGCATAGCCAGTGGTGGATCGACGGTCATCAGGATCCCCTGCCCAGTCAGAGTCACAAAATGCCTGAAGATGACAATCACCTTTTGTATACCATAAGCTAACATCAATGGTCCCCTTTAAGTATCGAAGAACTCATTTAGCTGCACTCCAATGTGAAGAGTTGGGATTGTGCATGTGTTGACAAAGTTGGTTCACAGAAAATGCAATATCTGGCCTGGTCAATGTACAGTACTGGAGAGCGCCCACTGTTTGACGATATTCTAAGATTTTTGCGGAAGTGAGTGGCTCGCCTATATTAGAGGACAACTTTTGTCCCATGATGCACGGAGAGGGAGCAGGTTTGACACCTACCATCTTGGTGCGATGGAGCAAGTCTGAGATACACTTGGATTGGCAAAAATGCAAGCCTGTAGTGTCTCTTGTTGCTTAAATGCCTAGAAAATACCCAATAGGTCTGAGATTCTTCAGTTTGAATTCAACTTGTAGCCTGTTAATAAGTGATTAGATCAATGAGGAATCTGTTCCTGTTACAAGAATATCGTCAACATATATGAGAATGAAAATGTGACAATTTCCAGTATGATAGACAAATAGGGACGTGTCTACGGGTGATGACACAAAACCAAACTCAAGAAGGGCAAACTCAAGAAGGGTAGTGGAGAGATGCATTAACCAAGCTCTTGGTGCTTGTTTTAGACCATATAAGGATTTATGGAGTTTGTACACATAGTCTAGATGGGTAGGATCGATAAATCCCTTGGGTTGTTCCATGAACACCTCATCCTCAAGAATTCCATGAAGGAACGCATTATATACATCTAGTTGGATGATAGACCAATCAAACTGTAGAGCTAGAGAAAGAATTACACGAACGGTGGCTGATTTGATTATGAGACTGAATGTTTCTGTAAAGTCAACCGCTTCCTCCTGATTATAGCCTAAAGCTACTAACCTAGCTTTGAGACACTCAACTTCACCTGTGGAGGTTTGTTTGGTCTTATATACCCATTTGTTATCCACAACATTGTGATTTGTGGGCCGAGGACATAATGTCCAAGTATTATTGGCGATAAGAGCATCATACTCCTCCTGCATTACACTACACCATTCGGAAAAGAGAGCAGCTTGTCGATAAGTGCGGGGTTCAGATGGAAAATCAATATTAGAAAAGGCATGCAAGGGATATTTGGTGGAGTAGAGTTGATAGTCAGAGAATTGACGAGGTTTTAGTAAGCTAGTTCGAGATCGGGTGATCATATGATGAGAAGGTTGAGATGTATGGGGAATGGGATGATTTGACACTGGAACAAATAGAGTCGAGAGTGGGGAAGGGACACTTGGATGATCTATAGTGGTGGAAGCGGAGAGGTTGTCATGTGTAGGTGAGGTTTGGTCCCCAAAAGGAATATGGCTGGGATCGGGTATGAGGATCATGGATCGGAGTAACGGGGATTCTGCACTGGAAGATGGAGAGGGGGTTAGCAAAGGGTTAGAGGGTGTATGCAAATCAAATGAAGGAGAGGGAAAGAGTATACCTGAGGAAGAGACTACCGGCAGAGGTTCGGGTGGTTGCTGTCTATTCTTTGCAGGGAATGATTTCTCATCAAATATCACATGCCTGGAGATGATGACTTTTTGAGTTACTGGATCCATACATCTATAGCCGAGGTGAGTAGCACTATACCCCAAAAATATGCATCTTTTAGACCTGAACATTAACTTGTGAGAGTTATAGGGTCGAAGTAGAGGAAAACATGTGCATCCAAAGGTGCGAAGAGAAGTGTAATCTGGAGTTTTGCCATATAATGTGGAGTAGGGACTTTGATTTTCTAGAGTTGGAGTAGGTAGTCGATTGATGAGAAAAATTGAGGTGAGAAAAGCATCGACCCAGAAGGTGGAAGGCAAATGAGACTCGGCTAAGAGAGATAAACCCATTTCTACAACATGGCGATGTTTACGTTCAGAGACCCCATTTTGTTGGGGTGTATGAGGACACGATATTCTATGAAGGATGCCATTGTTTGTAAGATAGGATTTAAATTGATTTGAGTTATATTCCCCTCCCCCATCGGATTGGAATTGCTTTATTTTGGAAGAAAATTGATTTTCAACTAATGTTTTAAACTTAACAAAGCAAGCATAAACATCAGATTTGCTATGCAAAGGGTACAACCATGTGAATTTGGAGTAATCATCAATGAAGATTATGTAGTATTTGCATCCACTAAGTGAGCTAGTAGAACAAGACCAAACATCGGAGTGAATTAATTGTAAGGGTAATTCAGATACTCGACTTGAGTTTGGAAACGGAAGTTGCTTTCCTTTACCGAGTGGGCAAGCATTACAAAATTCCATTTTGCTAGTTGAACCAAGAACAGGTAATTTGTATTTATTCAAAATGTGAGATATAACAGAAATGGAAGCATGTCCTAATCTAGAGTGCCAAATAGAAAGTGGTGATTTTATTCCAGCGAAGGCACGAGGCTTATTGAGAGAAATCGACTGCATAGGAAATGGATAGAGACCACCTTCACTCCTGCCTTCGAGTAGTGTCTTCCCTAACAGTATGTCCTTCACAAAAAAATGGGATTTAGTGAGAATAAAGAAACAATTGTTGTCAATGCAAAACTGATGTATGGAAAGAAGATTAGCTGCGGCATTTGGACAATGTAGGACATGTTTGAGGTGAAATTGATTATCAGGGGTATGAAAGGTTGCATTACCAGTATTCGCAATACTTAAACCCTGACCATTACCAACCGCGACGTGTTCTCGCCTTGTGTATGGCTGTGCAAGAGTGAGTTGCTCAAGATTAGTCGTAATATGTTGATTAGCTCCACTATCGGCAAACCATGTCTCAGTTTCATGTTCAGAGTTGGTGTGAGCAACCAGGGCAGCAAGTTGAGCAGGAGAATATCTTCCCTGATATGCATAGTCCATGCGATGAAAACAATCCAAGGTTTGATGACTTGATTTGCCACATATATGGTAAGGATAACGAAGAGAGGTGATATTTAGTGAAGGTTTGGGAGTATTGTAGTAATTTGAGTAGGGACTGGAATGGATGGTGGTTTCGAAGGAGGGATGAAGTTACGGTGGACTCGGGAATGAGAACTAGGGAATGCAGGATGGGTTGGTTTCTGGGAATATTTTGGGTTTCTGGTAAAGGAGTTGGAAGGAGGTTTAGGTGCAAATAAGGCAAATTGATTTGTTTCATTAGAGCTATTTTTGAATTGTGAATCTAGGAGAAGTTCATTGGAGAGGAGTTCAGTTCAAAATTCATCAAATGATAGTGGATTATCTTGAGTGGCTAGTGACAGGGAGGTCATGAAGGGAAGAAATATGGGGTTTAGACCATGAGTGACATAGGTGATCAAGTCATCATCATCAACCGTTTTTCCCGCAGCACTAAGTTCAGCTGCAATTTCCCTAGCTTCATCAAGGTAAATAGAGCAACTCTGGAAGCCTTGAGTGGGGGATTGAAGCTTGCATTTGAGATGGCTAACGTGAGATCGAGAGTTGGAAGCAAACTTCTTTTCCAACGCAGTCCAAGCATGACTAGCAGAGATGAGTCCGAATACAGTAGGAGCCACAGTGTTGGACAAAGTGGCGTTGATCCAACCTAGCACAAATTGATCCTTTTCTGCCATATGATAAACTGTGGGTCGATATCAGTGGTTAATTTTCCTTGATCATCAGGAAGGAATTTTGATGGACACGACTCGGAACCATCCACGAAGCCCATCAAATCATTGCTTTTGAGTATAGGAACCATTTGAGATAGCCAAATGAGATAATTGGACCCATCAAGTTTAGTGGATACCAATTAATTCAAGTTTGGGGCAACAAATACTGTAGAGGAATTGGATGTGGTGGCCATGGAAGGAAGTCGAAAAGGATCGAAAGTTATGCGTGAGCAAAAAGGCTCTGATACCATGAAAATACTCAACAGACTGATGAAAAAATAGGATATGTTACTCTGCCCATAGTCAGGTATATTTATGGTTTAAATAGATTTACAGAGATTGAGTTGGGTTACAATTTTAATTCTGATTTGGATTACAAATATACATCCCTATCTATGGAAGGAAATTGGTGCAAAGTTAACTTCTTGCTGGAGCTATATCTTGTATCTTGTTTGGTATATCTTTATCTTTTGATGTAGAGTTCGTTTCTTGCTGGGATTCTGTACTGATCTGTCCAACATCAGCATCCTCCCTTATCTTCCCAACAAGCTTTCTGCATATGCCCTCCATGAATTGATGTGGTGTTACAAATACCAACATGTTTGCATCCCTCACTGCCCAAATTCCCTGTTATAAATTATCAGACGAACTTCACAATTAAGATTAAATTAAAATAAATTTGTCCATCTTTATCTTCTTAAACTTTCAATGAGGTGGTTAAACACAGTAACATTTAGGCAAAGTACCTGATTTTAGGTCTTAGCGCTATTAAATTTGTATATGAGTGAGGAAAAATGAACCTAACATGCATGTGAAACTTTTGATTTTAGGTCTCAGCGCTATTGAATTTTGGTAGTGCTTAAAATTTACCTTTTTAACAATTTACGACTTGGTTTCTACCAACTTGCGATCACTTTCTTGTACAATCTTAGGAATTGCAAATGCCTGCATTTTCAAGGTCAAGGTCTGCAACAACATTTTCACCAAGCTTTATTCCTGGAAGATATTTAACATTCTCCCAGGGGAGGACGCATGATTTAAAAGTTAGGGGGCGCAATCAAACTTGCAAAGAAGTTGGGAGAAATTTTACAATCGAGAATTTATGTCCAAAAAAAATTCGTACCTTATGTAATTTTGTATCCGAAAATTTACATGGGATATGACTTTTTCGGGTGTAAATTTTTGATGTCATATTCCATAAAATGATGAAAATTATATTGAGAAATTTGTATCGCAAAAAATAATAAATGTTAATGAAATAATTGAGTTTTTTTTTTTAAAAAAATGCGAGTTAGACGTCTTTCTTTAAAATTCACGTTTAACGTATTTTTAACTATTTTCGATATCTGTTTGGACTATTCGATATGCCCATAATGTAGTTCTCGAAATAAG
>CAIGRF010161720.1:10706-21477 GCA_903798235.1 Fraxinus ornus
TAATTAATCTTGAATTCGACTAAAGAGAGTTGAAGTAGAATAAACAGAAACCTAAAATGCCAATTTAGTTAACATATTGAATGAGTAATTAGCTATAAAGTTTGAAGTCAAGGCTAATGAATAAAATTAGTCGTAAAGTTTGAAGTCAAGGCTTTAACTTAGTTTTATAATGGAGTAAGAATATTAAATTAGAACAGAGAAGAAAATTATTTTAAACGGTCCATTATATTTTAATTTATATTAAACTTGAAGCTTGTCCTGCTTTACGCACTATTACAGATATAATTTGTACCATGTCATCATTGCCATTTAGCATTTTCACGTGTCAAGCCTACGGCCAAATTGAGGGTGGACAAAATTTTTTTTTTAATCACAGTAGGGCCCACATGACTGTACAAATGGAATTGCTGAATTGGGAAAAGAGCTTTGTCCCGGTTCAATGACCGGTACAAGGCCAGGGTATTGGAGGGGGACGGCTGTGGCAGCCCCCCTCCAATAGGGGGCTGATCTTGTTCCGGTCGGGACAAGAAGCACGGCTCCACCAAATTAGGCAGAAATTTGTAACCGTTCTAAGACTTTATAATGTATTCAAAATAACCCGGGGTCACCAAGTTTACAACAGTAAGCAAGAGCTAGTTTACAACACACAAATATTTATACTACGGTGATATGTACAAGAAAATGCCAGAAAGCTCAGATGGAACTATCCAAAGAAGAAGCTCTAGGATGCTTGTTTGCATGCTCGGGTGACAGATTTTCCGAAGCGGCTCTCTTGGGTCTCAACTGAAAGAAGAAATGAAATAAGAAATCTGACTGGAAAAAGATAGTTCGACTAGAGATTCATGTACTGGAAATGAAGGATCGATTTTTTATGAATACTAACCTTCTCTTCCGCACGCTGATAGAAGTGCCTCAGAAGTATATTTTTCGCGTCTGAATTTATCACTGTTATGCAAAAGGCAGTTAGATGACACGTCAAGCAAAAAGGTTTCGAAATGATTAAAACCCAACAACAACAAACTAAGTCTTGTTCTCGATAAATTTGAGATCGTCTACATGAATCTATATTCTGAATTATTGAACATGTAGTTTCCTGATTCCTTGGGCACATACAAACCTTATTAAAAAGCAGAGCTGAGACCCTAAACAAGTAATTAATTTCATTCTCACATGTTTGATTAAGCTTAACAGTTACTTAAAACTAACTTTAAATAACTATTTGTTCCCAAACATATTCAATAAATTACTTTTACCTTATTGGTAATGAAATTCCTTGTCGCATAAGTAGAGACCCGGATGAATGGTGTAACGACTACCCCCACTTGTCTCTAACATGGACATAGTGAAATTGAATTTTCCATGAAGACGTTTAGTACCAATGGCTAGACGGTAAGACCCTATGCCCCTTAACTATAGCTTAAAAGTGATGAAATAAGTTACTTATTTTGATAGTAAAATGGAAATTACTTTCAAAAAGACAGAATAACCAACTTTGACCAAAAAAATATATTATTATGTCAAAACTCACTTATTCACTTATCAGTAAACTTACTTATAAGTAAATCTTTTTGTCTTAGCTAATGTGCTCGAGGTACCAAACAAATTTTTAAATCTCAGGATTTTAAAGACCCCTGAATCTATGAATAACTTATGTAGAATAGACATGCGAGAAAAGATTCTGTATATCCATATGTCAGGAAATATAATGATATAAAATCGTATGCTAAACTAAGAAGTATCAGCAATTTACATTACCTTGATCAGGTGGTGGGATGGTCCGATCATGAGTTGGCCGATAAGTAACAGGAGTCTTTTTCTAGAGACAAAAAGGAAATATATTCAGAATATGAGACAAAATGTGTATTTAAGTACAGCAGATGAAGAACTTTTAGATCTTGAAACGAATAAACTAACTCATTATCCATGATAAACAGCTACAAGATCAAACCATTTACAAATGCATAAATGTCTTGAAGATACTAAACTCCATTCAAAATGAACGGTGATATGAAATTTGAATAGAAATCTTTTGAAATCATCCTCTTATTTTACAATTTCAGTCACTCTCCACAAGTTCTATGGATCAACAATCTGCACTTTCTCTAAACCAAGTCATCGAGTCCATTTGCATTTTGGTTCCAGCATAAAGCAAAAATAAGTTATAATGTTCCACTAAGCACGTGGAAGATTAGAAATACAAAGAAAGTGGACTGAACTGCCTGGAGGTACGAGTTACAACTTAGTATTAAGTCATCATGACATCTAAGATTTTCCAGATAAATCCAAGTATATTTTACGTTGATCAACTTCTCCCAATAACTGGCTCTATTTGTCACATTTACCATAAAACTTGTGCCCCTGGCATGATCACCACTATCTTTCATGATCTCTGTTGGATATTTAGTCCAATCAAATCCAATCTTAAATCAGAAACTCCGAATAGCAACTTTTACACGTACATGCTTTGTGCATGTTGAACTTGGGACATAAATGTCAAAAGAGTGCAAAGATAGGATTAAATACAAAGCCCAGAGAAAAACTTTAAACATGTTTACGTAACTAATCGAGCAAAGCTTTGGTTTGTTAATAGAACTCTCACATTCACAATGAATAGAAACCATTGCAAAAGGAGTTTGAAACAGCTATTAGTGAGCAAAACCTGGCTGCTCATGATCATGTCAGTGGATTTACAGACTCTATTTTTGTTATATCTCCCCAGTCTTATCTTATTTCAGGTAAAACAGAAAGCAAGTTGTTAAACTTCAATTCTTCATTGTGCTCTCTCCTGACATTCATGCCAACAAAAATCGCCACATTAATCTATGCCCTATTCAATAGCATACCACGTTAAACAAGAAATGCCTCAACTGCCAATAGTTTTTCTATCAGTCGCCGATTGCTTGTAAAAACATTTAATATGGTAACACAAAGCTCCATTTTTGGCTCTATAATAATTCTTGGTTTAAATCCCCTCAGCTTCTTCTGTGGGGGGGGGGTTTGGTTGTTCATGAAAATGCCTATATTGAATCCTTCGAATATCTGCTCCATTGTTTACTAATACTTAAAATAAATCCTTTCCCATTCTGAACGTGTCTAAGTAGGCTACATCCAAGTACAGAACAGTAATCCACTCTTCAATCCTTGGCTTACATCAATCATAGACTTATGCAATCAAGCAAAAGCCTGGAAAATAAGGACAGAGAGGAAGGGGAAAGCACAGCGTCTTATGCTGTGGGTCCTTAAAAGGACGACAAAAATATTTATTCTTATAATGGTATCTAATCTAACTAAATATAAAAGTGTCAGTTATATGTTACTGTTCATAAGCCACCGTTTGAGCCGTCCAAGCCGAGTTCCGAGCCACTTTCTAATGCATTGTCTTGTCTAACCTATACATTACTTTTCACGCAACAATTTCTTCACATTCTCTCTCTCTCTACTCTATTTCGCATTCCACATTCTGGAAAAGAAAACCCCCCATTAACCCTAATTTTACTTCTTCTCTCTCGATTGTTGAAAGAAATTCGAAAAGATCTACAAGAATTGAGACATATATCTGTAATTATAATTCTCATACGTTCAATTTCTTCCTTTTGTGTAGATTTCTTCCAATTTTTTGAGCTGTAGTGCAAGAACAGTAGCTTCGGTTTCAAGTTTTACAGGGGTATATGGTAGTCGATCTATGGGTGATCACGAGAACGATTGGATATTGATGAGTTCGTAAAGGAAGAGGCGGTGGCGGCTAGAGGCAGAAAGACGAGCACTCTTGGTGGCATGGGTGGTCGGACCAGATGAAGAAGAGGAAGATGTTGCTGATGTGTTTCCACCCGCTTGCTTCCAACTCCGAGTTTCCATACAAAAACCATTCAGGATACCAAAATTTCATGGTAAGGACTTCTTTTCAATCTTTTCAACATTTATGTTAATGTAAAATGAGATTTTGGTTTACTAAAATTGAGAGGTTCTTGAACTTTGCTATGTTTAACAGAGTAAGTTTTGCATAAAATAATAAAAAAAAAACGTGTTGGGGGTTTATGCTCGGGAAACTAAACGATTATATCAAACTACTTCCCAGTCAACGAATCCTAACAAAAGGTTTTGAAATTTGCTAATATGTAGTTAATTCTTTTTCCCTTCCTTTTTACTTGTTTATAATATACCCCATTTTCTGAGTTTATTTTTTTAAATGAAGTAACGGTTACTTTGATGCTATTGGAACCAAAGAATATTAACAGGCGAAAAATCTGAATGAAACATAAGGGAAGACTGTTGTTGGCGTTCTCTTCCTTCTTTTGTTTTTTACTGTACCTTGTAAGGTGTCTTGAATTATGAGATGATATCGGGACCAAAAAGGATGGGAGGGAGTCCATTTTTTCACTTTGGTTTGTTTCTTTCATCTACTTAGAGATTTAAGGGGGACTAACTGTTCCAATATTTGCTCTTGGTTTCTTAGTTGATTTCGTGGAATTAGAATACTTATGTTGGAACATTTCTAGAGGAGTTCAACTAGAGGACTTATGCAAAATGACAATGATTCTAGTGGCCCATCAACGCCTAGAGGTTTTATTGGTCGGCTATGCCTTCGCAGAGGCTCAAATGAGGTTGGTTATATTTTTTGAGACAATTTTATGCATCACAGAGCTAAGTTATTTTATGCTCTTCTCAAGCACATAACATTGTCTAAATTGAATTTGTTTTTGCTAAGACTTGTTTGCTTCGACTAGGAATACAAAGTACTAACAATGGAAGAATCTAACTCTTGCCTCATTTAAGCTTGGAGACTTGAAATTAATCTTGTATTAGTTTATCGAAGTAGAGCCTTTTTATGTAAGCTCAATAACATTGCAACAGCCAACAGTTAATATACCTATATTGATGATGAACTTACAATTTTACCCTAATATTCTGCCTCTTCAACTCAACTAACAGATTGTTAATTGGATTCCTTATTAGGTTTTCTTGGTAAATCTTTTAGTACCCTGTATATATGATGAGTACCACTACCATCAATCTTCAAGCCAAGGCAATTGATGGTTCACACCACATTTCAAGGATTACGAATACAAATGAGGCAAGTGAGGAAATAGAATATTTGGGACATGGAGAAGTAAGTTGGCTGTTTATACAATTAAACACCAATCCCGTGTTAGTTAATTCCCATTTTCTCTTTTACATGTTAGAGATACCCATAAAAGGTAAATTTGTAAAGTTTCTTCTGATATTTTCAAATATGTTGAATGATGACGCAGAACATGCACTTGAAAACAAGGGAATTATGATACGGGAAATTTAAGGATGAGATAGTATCGGTGAAAACTATGGTACTAACTTCCTAAATTAAAAATGATCTTGTATATTTTTATTTCTTTTTAGTATTTATTCAAACTTCTTCTTTAGCTCTAATTTACATGTCATAGGAAAAGAGCATTTACTCGAAAACTGGAGATGAGCAAACCTATTACAATATATGTTGACGATAGAATACGGCCAAACACCATACTTACTAACCTAGCAAAGATAAAGCCTATTTTCAAGAAAGATGGTTCAACCACTACAGGTAAAATAGGATTTTGTATTACATGTATATTCAAAAACTCTGGATTTCCAAATACTAACTCCCTAGACTGGTAAGGAAATCCTAACCAAATGAGTGATGGAGATTGGAGCTGGAGCTGGAGCTATGCTTCTTATGAAGAGAAGTGTTACAATGAAAAAAAAACTTCAAGCCTTGGAGTATTTAGGTACTTCAGTTTGATGTAATAATGCTTAGCTTAAATAATTTTTTTATATTTACGCTTTTATGTAGTCAAGTATACTATGGTACGCGCATTGCACGTACATCTCACTAGAACTTTTAAAAGAGCATGTCACCGTTTCGCGGCTACATTAATATTTCCTGCAAAATGGCTTCCAACAGTAGAGGGCTTTCTAGGCATAAAAGCTCCTACAGTTTCTATACTCTCTCTTATTGTTTTGATTAACAAATGAATCAAACACCTTCCAGAATTTCTACTTCATAAGAATAGAAACTAAAAAAACAATTAAACCCAGAAGCCAACTTCTAATTCTTCTGATTCTGTTGATAGAGGAATGCTCTGCATAAGAAATGAGTTACAGCATAAGCAGAATAAGTTTGATCCAACACCAATGATGCCAAATGTTGCTTAACTATAGAAATAAGACATATATTAAACATCAGTTCTGGAAGTTGCCTCATGATTAAAATCTTGTAATATGTTCATATGCGAATGACACAACTCTTGGGTAGAACTCACCCTCAAAAACTAGCTATTAAGGGGAAGGGTGCCCAAAGGGTTATAAAGCCCACATCGTCAGTCTAAACTTCCGATGTGGGATTAGGCCCCATAAGCCCCATGGGAACCATGACAAACCACCACACTTTCAACTCGACGTCCACGTCGAATAGGTGCCCATACACCCTAAGTTTTCCCTGAGTCGGAAGACATGGCTGTGCACTAGCCGTTGACTAGTCCCGGACGAACACTGCAATGCCAGCGTCACCATTCGTGGTGCTTGCTCTGATACCAATGTCACAACCCTTGAGTAGAATTCACCCTCAAAAGCTAGCTATCAAGGGGAGGGTGCCCAAAGGGTTATAAAGCCCACATCTTCAGCCTAAACTTCCGATGTGAGATTAGGCCCCCATAAGCCCCATGGGAACCATGACACACAATAACTGGCACATAAAACCATCAGAACATATATAATTAGCCCAACTACGTCAGGTTAGCAAAGAAACGAACACAAACAATTAATATGGATTGTGCATAAGTCCTAACTTCTATCTATCAACAATGCAAATGCATTACTGAATTTATGTATAAGCATGAAGTAGGTTTAAGAAAGATGAACATCAACATTCTTAAACTACAGCATCAAGTCATACCATCGCCAAATGTTGTTAAAAGTTAATCATTCTAAATCAAACATATCTATCTAGTAGCGAATCTGGGTGGATGTCCTAGAATAATTAAATGAAACCTAATCTTGCAATAGGCCCATAAATCACAGCATACTTATTTCTCCAACAAAGCTTCAAAGTTCAAACTTCATTTCTTGTGGGCATTTCTCCAACAGAAACATGTGGAGGTTAACTAGTTGGGAAACTAAAAATTCTTAATTAAACAGCAAAATTATAAAAGGTTTCTTCAAGAAAACCTAAGTGGGCTATCAAAAACAATATAGAGCTGGGTTCTTACGGAAGGATTGGAAGGATCAGAGGGTCGTAACTGGCTGAAATTTTGAGGGTTGGTCGAAGGCCAATTACCCAGCATTGAATCCATTAATTATCTGTCAATGGAATAGATAGAAGAATCCAGAGAACTATGCAAATTTTTACACCACACAGGTGTTGTAGGAGAATTACACGAACAATAGGTTAATGGGCCTTGTGGACGCTGGCAAAGGCCGAAGAATTCCTATTCATGAAGAAAATTTTCTTGATTTAGAAAATAATAAATTTCGTGAATTTGAATAAATTTTCACAAATTTTATAAAAATTTGATCAAATATGGTGAAATTTCAAAATATTTGGTTATATGTATTTTTAAGCTTAAATACATCCAAATCTTATATCTTTATAAATTCACTAATTTCAATTTGTTGCTGCGAGTTAGTGGCAAAATTGAGTATATAATTCCATCGTTTTTCTTATTAATAAAAATTTCAATTCACGTAAACAAATCTTCCCAAAAAAAAAAAAAAATGAAAGAAAGAAAAAAAACCGGTAGAATTAGATTTTACGGTAGACCTATAAAGCTCCATTGTATAAAGATTGTTGAGGTGATTAAAGTATTTTGATAAGTAATATTTTTTTTTAGCCTGAATGGATATAGAATTTTGAAGTGAAATAATTTCTTTTTAATGAATTTTAAGGTTTTTTTTCGAGAAAAAAAGGACTATAAAAAATTACCTTTGACCCTAAGTTTTAACCTGAGTTGTAGTCTAATTTTAGAATGTTCACAATATATGTGTTTTAGCCTTATTCTCATTATTTTTAAAATATATTTGTCTATCTTCTTTTTAACCGTACATTTTTCAATAAAATAATATTCTACGCAAATTTAAAATTTTTCCTTCTTTTCTTACCACACATTCTACATCAATTTATTATTCCAAAATGTATTTTTTAATAAAAATGGGGTTCAAATTGGCTATTAGAATGTTCATAATGAACCTGTTTGGGAGAAATTTTAATTATTTATTTGACCGTTGCCAATACAAAATCAAATAAGCTATTTGTACAAAAAGGATTGACAACCCTTTTGACAAAAAGCCACATGGCTCCCCCCTATTGGACAGACGGGAGGGTAATGTGTTGTTAATATTGGACAGTTAAAAACTGTCACATTTTTACTGGCTAGTTGATCCATTAAATAAAATAAAAAATATAATTATATTTAGAATCAATAAAGCTCAATCAAATACTTTTTAATATAATGCGTGATGCGTGACTCGAACCCCAACATCTCACACAAATTTCACATTTTTCACCAGTTGAGCACTTTATCTTAATTAATTATTTCTTTCATATATTATATTTATTGTATAAATATCTAACACAAGTTGCATGATTGTGTTGATTCATTCGTCGCGTTAGCGAAGCAAATACATGAGGAACAACTGGATTTTGGAAACAATGAAGTTTGCATCCAACTGTAGACTCACTAAGGCTATATTCTTCACTCTCAAGATAATAATGAAGTTCAAATGTAAACTTTTCTTTTATTAATGGGGAAATTATTTATAAATAATGTTAATTTGCTTCAAAATGGTTAATTGAAAGAAGAAATGGGCAGCAGTTGGAGGCGAGACAAAAAGGATGAAGCAAAAACGGAAGGAGCGATTGCGGCTGAAGTTGGACTGTATACAAAAGAGCAGATGGCTACCTTACTAGGATTGCACTGGTTTTGTGCTTTCGTCCTTGAACTTTTTGAATTACTTATAACTTCAGAAAATTAGCCTCTTGTGGCAAATTTATAAATCATTTCATCGGAATCTCGGTGAATATATGGATAGCAAATGAATAGTAATTATGAGTGTGTAGTTGAAATTAATGTTTAATTTTGACTGAATTTATAAACCATTTAGAAATCGACAACCAAAGGAGGCTTAATTATTCGGTTTTGAAAAATGATTGTCCAATATGTATTCTTATAAAATTGAAATATGATTTTTAGGAGGTCAACTGAGCAAGATGGAGAAAAATTATCTTAAAAAGACAACATTAAGTCATCCGGTTCAAACCTTCATTTTCTGCAATTCTGTACTATGAGTTCAATATTTTTGCTTTTATGTAACACGCACAAGCGCTATAGAGATAACATTTACTTTCCTATTCAACATTAATCCGCTATCCTTAGCACCTCAACCACATAATCAGCAAATAACACAAGCATTAGGGTTCTCTTCTGCACAACAGATTCAGGATCGGACTACACGTAGAAAAATATAAATTTACACATACACTAAAAAAAAATTAATGGGCCAGGGACTGTGTCGTGTTACACCCCTAAATCCGTCCATCCACCATCATACACATTGTAAACTTGTTGCATGTAAGGATATCGATTCTTGTAGAGAAGCTCTGCAATTTATTCACTTTAATCCTTTTTTTTTTTTTTTTTCCTTTAGTCGACCTTAATTTAGTTCTTCTTCAGCCCGTGTTGGTTTGTTGGCAACTGTCAATATTTTCGTGTTACATAATTTTTTTAACTTTTCTCATAATGCAAATCAGATCAAAATTAGGGCTGGACATGAGTCGGTTTGATTCGATTCTCTTTGGTTCGGAACCGAACCGACCCAAAATTTTAGGTTATTTAATAAATGGAATTGTCGGGTTCAAATATAATTATGGAACCGTCCGAGTTCCGTTCCGTTCCATACCATATTAAATTTTTTAACATTTACAGTAAAACTATATAAATACAACTAATGACATGTTTATTCGTAACTTTTACAAATTAATGTAGCCTAATTGTTTAATGCTTATATTGCACTCAGAGGTGAAATGAAGGAGTTTCAAAATCGATTTGGGAATGTGATGTAGGTTTTAAAATTATAAAATGATTTGGATTTATACGGGAGTGGGCGTGCTGCTTACCAAATGAAACTGGAATGGAAATGGGAAGGATAAAACTCAAATGTTGGACTAACAAAAAATTAATTTGGCTGGACTTGGCGTTGGTAGACTTGGCTGGTTTGTTTAATTAATTTACTAATTTGTTTAGAAAAAAATAAAATAATTTAATTAATTCAATATAAAAAATTTAAAAAATTATTTAGATTCGGTTCTTATTCGGTTCTTGGGTTAGAACCAAGAACCGACCCAAACTCATCGATTCTCGATTTAGATACCCATTATGGTATTTAACTTATGAAGAACCGCTCGATTCGGTTCGGGAGTTTTGTTTAACCCTATATATGATAGAGTTTTTAAATTCTTTTTCAAGCGCACATTCTTTTAATAAAATAATTTTTCATTTGGTTCATAAATTTTTTTCTTATTTTTTAATCACACATTCTCTAAAAAAAATCATTTGCAAATTAGTTTTTAAAAAAATCTACGTCAAACACGTCCCCAATAAAAGGGACATATTGTAATGATTACTTGGTTAAGTTGAATCTGCTAAAAGTCATAATTTTAATAACTTTTAATAAAAAAAATGATAAAATATTTAGTCGAGATAAAAATTATGAGTTTAATAAAATATAAAATAGAAAGTGAGAATTAAAAAAAAGGAGTTTTATA
>CAIGRF010161721.1:0-21876 GCA_903798235.1 Fraxinus ornus
TTAATGGACACAATTGCTTCCATAAATTATTTTGTTTGTGCACCACACCAACTAAAGTTATAGAAAGAATCTTGAAGGGAATGATGGATTATACTCGTAGGCAAAGCTAGAAAACTAATTTAGTTTGTCTATTTGAATATTACGTACTTTATTGCATAATGTTCTCTTCGTTAGAATGCTTTATTCACATTCGAGAATGGAACATTGCTTGTCTTCTGGAGTTGTGTTGCCAAATTCTTGATTAAGCATTTTAAAAGTACAGTATGTAAAGCAAAGAAAATCATAGTTTGTGTTCATTAAAATAATAATAATAATAACAATTGATTATATTGTGGCACATGGAGACCATGAGGCATCTTTCATAGGCTATAATTCGTTTTCATGTTAGATGTGTAACATCTCATGCATAATATTATCTCTCTAGTGAATATACATCGAGTTTTCCACTTAAATTTTTAAATTATAGTTCATGGTGATGTAGTGACTAGATTTATTTCTTTTAATTACGACTGAATGTAATTAGGACTCACGTGATTTCTCAAGTTTTAGAACAAAAATCAATTGAAATATTGCATGTGGGTGTGTGACTAAACATACAGCTGCAATGTATTTATTTATTTTTGGATGAAGACAAAATAAAATAATTATGAACTTTCACTGCTAAGCGGTAACCAAAATGAAGTAGATGAACATGATAAGGAAATAGGTGTTTAACATTTCAAGGCATCTGTTCATAATACTACGATTTCAAACAAAACACAAATTTTGAATACAAACTAACCACAAAATAAACCAACCTAAATATACCCAAATTTTTCCAAAACATATCAAACTACTACAATGACGAAAAATCACAAGATAAACTAAACTAAATACACCCAAAATTTTCCAAAAAATTATCAAACTAATACAATGACGTAAAATTACAAGTTCGCCCACTATTTTATCAAAAGTAGACAAGACAACACAAAAACACTCGATCAAAATCTTCAAGAAAACTCGTTCACATCTTTGTTGAATACATTCTTCGATTGGGTAAACAACTTTCTTTTAATCAGTAGTTCCCCATATTATATTTGTTTGTTCTCCATCGCATTTCAGATGAAAAATAAGGAAAAGTTCCTTAATCGACAACTTAATAAATCCGTCGAAAATGTTGAACCCCGTTTCCTTATGTAATAGCCACATTTCCTCGAGTTAAGTCTGGTCATCCTTAGGGGTTGATATTTATTTTAAAAATGAATAGAGACATTATGGGATTTAATATATGGAAAGAATTATGAGAGAATAATGGAGCATGAATGGTGGAATTTATTTGATGGAACTAGAAGAATGGGGCGATTTTGATTATTTCATTTCTACTTATTTATATTAGTATTTTTGGAATGAACTATGTTGAATAGTAAATATGATAATTTTTAGATAAATAGGGTAGCTTGTGTAATTTCCTAAAAAAAAAAAAAGGGGGAGTACTTGATCTGGGCTTGGACGAGCACGGGCTGTAGTCTTGGCCAGCCCGTACCTGGATCCGCCCCTGGTTGGGGTGGTTACTTTTTTTACCATGTTACAATAGACCCCAAGTCTAGATATAGATATTTATATTATAATTAGAATTTGAAAGTAGAATTTTATGACTTCTGTGAAGTATTTATCAAGGCTGCTGTCTGAAACTGTGTACTTTGAAGCTTCTAATTTTTTTTGAAAAAGGTTGGGGAGCATTAGGTAAGATCTATTCGTCCGATGTTGTTTGCTCCGAAGTGACTTTTTTCATCCGAGGCCCTGCCGAAGTTATTCATGTCGAAGTTGAAGTAGTGTACCTATGTTATTTGCTGAGACTGTAATGTATTAATTCTAAAGAGGCATGTTTTTTGAAATGTTAGGAACACGAAGCGTTCTTAATTAGTGTGCCCAAATGATTTGTTGTCCTGTACATTTTCAAGAAAAAATAATTGAAACGGTTTAACTTTCCATACATGCAACCGTCGCCACATTTAATGAGCAATAATAACTGTTAAAAAGTATTTTTTGGGAGACAAATGTGTGTAATTGTGTGATTCAGATGCTCTGGTCTAAATCGTAACATATGGAGCAGCAGGTGTTATAGATAGTTCAGATTGAATCTGAAATGGACAGTTAGATTGTAGGATCCAGATCCAACGACTGATGTTGATGACCTTTGTTTATAAAATGCAACGGTTTTGGGTGAAAATCACTTTACTTTTGTGAAAAAGAACAATCAAACTCCCCAAAACTCTTGTTCTTCAACTTGTTGAAATTCTTCAGGCCACTTTTAAGAACTCTAACCACTTTTCTTCAGTGACTTTGTTGTCTAATTTCGTAAGTATTTTTTACCCATTCTTTGATTTCGAATTTCATGACTTCTTCATTGTCTGAGCGGGGGAGGTGGGATTTAGACTTTAGGACAGTAGCATCTAAAATGGAAGTTACAATAACCAATATTTTTTACCTTGTCCAAGCCATTAGGACTGGTCGAAGTGCTTTACCCACGAAGGAGGGTCAGATAAACTATGATGCGGGTTGGGGGTAGCCAAAATCCCATCAAATGTAACTGCAGTCAACCTTGTGGACATTAGGGAAAAATACTGCATTCTCTATATTATCGAACTTTTAGCTCATTGTCCCAACAATCGAGCTTGTTTTCCTAGGCAATGATGCGTCGTGTCAACAAGTTTCTTCTGAAGGGGGACTTCATATCCTCCTTCATCTTTTCTTTAGAGTCCGTTCTTAGGTCGTACATGCTGTCACTACCCAACTCGTCTCTAATGCTTAGGCTCAGCTAGTGGGGACATATTTTTTGTAGAAGGAGACCTCCCTTGGCAAGGATATGTCTTTCCACTTCTTCTAATCCATCTTCCAACCTAGAATCTTAGGAAAATGGGATTCCAATGGTTGGTAGTCCTTGTATTCGTGGGGGCTCACTCCCCGTTCGTCATAGGCCTTCCCTCTCTATCAAAGGATGGAAAGAGACTTGGTTTTGTGCGAGGGGACAATGGGAGACATGTGAGGATGAAAAAGTTCCATGTGTGACAGTGCCAACCTGAGGTAGCTCATCTACCCGAGTCCTTTTGGAAACATCCAACTTTCTTTTGAGAGTATACTTGAAGGTTTTGTTGACGGCTTCTTCCTGCCCATTTGGCCTGAGGATGATGGGGGTGGAGAAGTGCTTTTTGATTCCTAATTCGTCACACAAGTCCTCGACTTTTTTGTTATTAAACTGTCTCCCATTGTCAGATACGATTGAATTGGGGATTCCAAACCTGTAAATAATATTCTTTCACAAAAATTTGGAAGTGTTTGCTCCGATTATTTTAGCTAAGGGCTCAGCTTTCACCCATTTAGTGAAATAGTCAATATCGTCGATAGTGAAGTAGGCGCTGCCTTTTTCCTTAGGTAAGAGTACTATGAGGTTAATTCCCCATTTGGCAAACGGCGAAGGGTTCAAGACAACACTTAGCTCTTGGGAAGGTTGTCTTTGTATTGTCGCAAAATGCTAATACTTGTCTCACATTTTCACAAATTGATGAGCATCATTTTTCAACGTAGGCCAGTAGTACCCCTGTCTCTACACCTTTTGTGCCAAGGCCCATCCTTCTGTGTGATTACCACACATCCCTTCATGAAGTTTTTGGAGTACATAGGTACTGTTTTCCACCTATGCATTGGAGAAGGGGTAGGGAGAAATCTCGTTTATATAATACCTTATCTTGTAAAACAAAATGTGACATTCGTCTTCTGCGTTTCTTCTTTATTAGGGGATAGTGCATGATCCTTAAGGAATGCTATGATGGGTTGTATCCACGGAGAAGTATCTTCGATCCACATCACATCTTCACCTTTAGAGGTGAAGGGTCTTAGGAGGTGCTCTATAGGTACAACGGTGAGTATTTCGGAATCTTTGCTGCTTGCTAGTTTCGAAAGAGCGTCGATATAAACATTTTCTATGTGTGGGATCTGTGTCAACTCGAACTTTTCAAAGGATGGAACAAATTCCATAACCAACTTCAGATATGTAATTGTATAAGAATAACATGACCTCATCTCTTAGGTCGAAACCTCACATTACTTAACCTGCTACGCATTTAATACATTGACAATGAGTCAGCCACCCTACACTCTAAACGACGATCCTAACATTCATTATTACAAAAGTTACATCAATCATTTCTAGAAATTGCCTATAGATCATCGGAGAGCCAACGACGGCTTCGGCCAAAGGGAGTTTTGGATTGGAGGTTTTCGGCGTGAAGAGCTTCGGGATGGAAAGTCTCGGTTTCTTCTTTGACTTCTTTACTTCAACCAATTCGGGTTTTTGTTGACTTTGTCAGCTTTGACCCATATCTCTAAGTAGAGTTTCGGTGGAGTTGAAACCATGACAAAAGTTAAATGCAAGGCAAATGTATAAATTTCTTGAATTATTATAAATTCAACCAAAGCAAGACAATTAATTATGGGTAATTAAATGAGAGGAAAGGCACATAACTATTAATTTATCTGTATAATTAACGTTAAATAGTGTTTCAATTATGTTGTTGCCTAAATTATGGTCGCATTAACTTCAATCTTATCTACCCTCATTATTGCACATTTTTCCCAGATTGACATTTACTATTCAAAATCAATATTTTGCAATTATAAGATGGGCAACCTCCACTATTGTCGAAGAGTCGTCCTATAAATTTAAGAATAGGTTCGTTTTGGCCACAACAACAACAAAACCTAGGATTCATAGAATAGGTTTCTTCATTGTCTCCTTCCTCTTACGAGAAAGCTTACAGACACATTTCCGCTTGTCCAACTTACTCAAGTTCGACTGAATAGAAGTAAGTTTTTAGTTTTTATTGGTTATGTCTATTTTGATTTCTAATTGTATGCCAACTTTTTCGTTGTAGATCAATGCAATAATATGAAGTCTTTGCTTAACCTGTTTTTATTACGAATAATGTCATTCATCCCCACTGAGGTTACAATCACAGTCTGAATGTCGTTAATATGAAATTAAATAAATCATTTAATAAGTTATTTAATTTCATCTTTCATTTAACATATCATTTAGAGTAATCTAAACTGGGTTACAACCCCAGTGAGGATGAATAGCATTACTCATTTATTATCGGCTAATATAGTTGTAGCGATTGATTTTTGCTAAGATTAATTGATTAGTTAAGTCAGAGGAAAAAAATAAAAACTTAATAAGGCGAAATATTACTTGTACCTTTCAAATTTATTTTGCATATTTGGTCGATTTGTTGTAAGAAGCACATGGAAAGAAAAAAAAAAATTTTAATTTATTTTTTATGAAAAAGGAAAAAAAATGAAACAAATAGTTGAATTTAAGGATGTCAAAATGTGTCACCCAATTTGAATTGATCTGCATTCATCGAAGTCCAGTTCAGGCTTCCGTATGACCTTGAAACCACCCATGCAAATTGTCTGTGAAATATAAGAAAATGAATATTTTTGTTTAGTTTTTCAAAAACTTGTAAATAAATTAAATTGAAAAATCGGTTTTTATATGTCGTCATACTACATTTGCTAGCATGACACGTATCATTTATTATTGTTTGATCGACCGTTAGATTGATGAATCGGTCATCACGTGTCATTAGGCTAGATTGACTAGCATGACACGTATCATTTTATTATGATCTGTCGGTGGCTAGATTTCTTAATAAATCATCAAGCATCGTTAGGTTAGATAGACTAGCACGACATGTATTTTTATTATTGTTTAGTCGGTTGTCAGATTGATGAATCAGTCATTACGTGTCGTCACGTCGGGTTAGATTGACTAGCATGACATGTATTGTTTATTATTGTTTGATCAGTTGTCAGATTGATGAATCGGTATGTCACGTGTCATTAGGCTAGATTTACTAGCATGACACGTATAGTTTATCATTATTTGGTCGATTGTCGATTGATGAATTGATCATCACATGTCGTTAAGGTTAGATCGACTAGCACGACATATATCATTTATTATTGTTTTAATTTGTCAAATAATAAAGTCTAATCTGAATTAATTTGATATTTTCTTTTGAAATCTTATCACTTAAATACATTAGTTAATTATGGTCAATCGATCTCAACTTGTCGAGACCTTAATTTTGTCAAGTAAAAGAATACGAGGCTGTCATTTATTTCACGTGGACAAAAAATATTAGAATTAGACCAAGAGAGATTAATTGCTACATAATTTGCGGTGATAGAGGGTAGACAAAAGAAATAATTAGTAGAATTCGGTCGGAATTAAATTCAAATTCAGACGAAATGC
Source organism: Fraxinus ornus (assembly GCA_903798235.1). Taxonomy (NCBI): domain Eukaryota; kingdom Viridiplantae; phylum Streptophyta; class Magnoliopsida; order Lamiales; family Oleaceae; genus Fraxinus; species Fraxinus ornus. The sequence continues at coordinate 6,296 of CAIGRF010161721.1, forward strand.
AAATTCAACCCAAATGAATACCAAATTCACGCGTCTTAGTCTCAGTGGCGGTATTCGTGAAAATCGTGTAATAGTCTTACCGGTCGTCGTCCTCGATATAGAGAGAGAAAATTACTAATTTTTACAGAGAGAAAATACTGCCAATATATACACATACATAAACAGTAAACCCTCGCAAAAGCTCTCTTCACACCCAACAAGCTCTTGCTGAACAATGGTAAGGTCACTGAAGAAGTCTTTGTTTGTTTGTTTATTTTTCAATAATTCGTTTAATTATTAATAACCTGCATGTTCATCTTTGTATGTTGATATTCAGGATCATTGCTTGCGTTTGAAGTTCAATTATTTTAATTTCTTCGATCATGATTTTATGTATAATTTTGAATCTCGAAATGAGGGTTTTTGGTTTGATGTACAGGTGAGCATGAACTGAAAAGGATAGTTAATTTATAGAAAACGAAGTGTTCGTTGATAGTTTGAAATTTTTTAAGTCAAATGGGTGGTGATAGTGAGGAAGCTAGTGGTTTTACTGTACCAAGAATTCAATCATCGGTTGGGGCATCATCATCTTCACTCAAGCAATCCCCCTTTTTATTGAATCAACTTGATGTGTCTTTGTTAAATACTCCACAATTTCGCGGTCAGATGCGACAATTTTCCCCTAATATCAGTGTGGACAATAGTGTTAAAAGAGTCGGCATTCCGCCCTCCTATCCACAAATGCCACCTATTTCTCCTTACTCACAAGTTCAGGTTAACCGCCCTGCAAATCAGCAAATGGGTATGCAGAATTTTAGTCCTAGTGCAGGGCCATCACACTCGCGGTCTTTATCACAACCGTTATTCTTTTCGCTTGATTCATTGCCACCCTTAAGTCCTTCATCTTATCGAGAGTCGCCTGCTACTTCGATTTCTGACCAAGTATCTGCTGATGTATCAATGGAGGAGAGGGATGGGAACCTGCATTCGTTGTTACCGCCTTCACCTTTCACAAGGGGTGGTTCAGTGAGGGGTAGTGAGGGCCTTCCTCCGAGTAAGACACATAGAAGGTCTAATAGTGATCTCTCTTTTGGGATTTCTACCATGATGCAGTCGCCACCACTTATTCCTCTGAGGAGCCCCGGTGCTTTGGAGAGGTCGAGAGAGAATACAGGAGCTAAGCCAGTGCAGTTGGTTAAACGGGAATCGAGTTGGGAGAAAGGTTGTGGGAGCAATGTTGAAGGAATGGGGGAGAAGAAATCTGAAGGGGAAATTGTAGATGATCTGTTTTCTGCTTACATGAATTTGGACAACATTGATGCCTTTAACTCTTCTGGTACTGATGAGAAGCTAGGAAATGAAAATTTGGAAGATAGTAGAGCTAGTGTTACAAAGACAAATGACAGCAGTGATAATGAAGCCACTAGTAGTATCAATGAAGGCGGCAACAAGATTCAGAAACCAAGGGAAGGTATCAAAAGGAATGCCAGGGGTGATATTGCTCCAACCACCCGACACTACAGGAGTGTTTCTATGGATAGTTTTATAGGAAATATGAGCTTCGACGAGTCACCCAAGTTATCACCTTCTCCAGGAACGAGTGCTGGTCAACTTTCACCAACCAATTCGATTGATGGAAATTCAAACACCTTTAGCTTGGAGTTCGGTAATGGTGAGTTTAGTGGGGCTGAACTCAAGAAGATTATGGCAAATGAGAAACTTGCAGAGATAGCAATAAGTGATCCCAAACGGGCCAAAAGGTGGCGTATCCTTCAATTCTTCGTTGAATTTAAACAATTTTTATTCTTTATTTTTTCTGTTAGTAGATGGTGTGAGTTAATGATACATACTGCTTAATAAGTACATCTGTATTGTCTTAGGATCTTGGCCAACCGTCAATCTGCTGCTCGTTCAAAAGAGCGAAAGATGAGATATATAGCTGAGTTGGAACAGAAGGTCCAAACTTTGCAGACTGAAGCCACCACATTATCTGCACAACTTACTGTACTTCAGGTTTGTCGCTGCTGAGAATGCTAATTTTTGTTTACTCCTTTTCAACAATCCATTTTAGCATTGTGAATTTCTGACAATATCTTATTTGCTTTCAGCGGGACTCTGCTGGACTGACAAACCAGAACAATGAGCTGAAGTTTCGCCTCCAAGCCATGCAGCAACAGGCACAACTTCGGGATGGTATGATGATTATTCACTATCATAGATAATGTATGTTGGAAAACTTTTCTGCTATTAATATGGCATAGTCGTCTTCTTCTTCTTTTTTTCCTTCGAATGTTAGAGAACAGTATTTCCTGGACTATCCCAAGAAAAGAGATGAAGGAAGAATTCAGTACAATTTTTACATAGGGTTCTCTGCTTTCTCATCTATGTTGTGTAATTGTAGATGGACATCTGTTATTCTTTAACTATATAATAGGAGTTGGTCCCAATGTCCCATAGACCAGTAATAAATTTTGACAGCATTGAACTACCATAAAATTGTCTGTTCTGCCAGAATAAGGGTGTCTTGTTATCTAAGAATGATCATCACCTCACTTGTAACGTTTACTGTTAGATGAGTACTGTCTAATGTATGTCATTAGATGAACTAAGTAGTTGTGCCTTGTTGTGAATAGATCCCATTGCACCAAAGCATCCACATTCGGATTTCCGTATCACTTCCCATCAGGCACCGGTCACACAGACGAGTCCAGGTTTCATATGTTCATTTCGAAATCATCAGAATGAGGGATACTAGTGCACAGCAGATGAATACGAACCATCAAAATTGCAAATAGTATACATCCATGTTCACCACTAAGTGTAACCTCTGTCCAGCCATGCTGTACACAAAAAAATGGAACTTCTTCTTTTGCCAAGATCATATGCAGAATGTAATCACTCTTTTTGCTACTGCCATTTTACTATCACCAAATATAGTTGCTTCCTTCAATTTCCTCCACTGATCGTCTTTGTAAGCAGACTGCCACTATTGCCACCCCACCTATACAGACATGCATGCTCGCACTTTGGATATCTTATGGTTGACCCATACACATAGTTTTCGTACCTGCAATATTATGAATGATCTTAATCACTTTATGATTTTACTTAGCTTTACTTGCTCACAGGAATTTAATGATATACCTAGCTTCAAAGTTTTCTAAATGTGCTACCAGTTTGGTCCCTCGTTATTTGTTGGCAACTTTGTTGGTTGGGGCTATGGGTGAAATGCTCATATGATTTGTTATTATCAAGGTTCTGCTGTTGCTATGTGGCAGAATTTAACTTTTTTTTCCCCCTTTTATGCCAGCATTAAATGAAGCATTAACAGGGGAGATACAACGTTTAAAGATTGCAACTGCTGAACTGAGTGGAGATCCGTACAAATTTCAGCAGCTTTCACTTAACACCTCGATGTTCCAATTACGTCAGCAGCAGGCGAATCAAGTTAACATGCATCAATTGCAGCAGCAGCAACAGAATGGTAGTACATCTAAAAAAAATGAATCGAAGCAATAGCTTTTACTGGTGCCTTGGGAATGAAAGCATTTGACCCCTTTCTGTTTACCGTTTTAGTTTTCATCATATTCAGTAGTTTTTGCTAAAAATTCACATTTATTAGTTTCGCATGTTCAATATAACACATTGACATGGGGAGTCTACATACTCTGCCTTGTTTTGCATGTTCATCCCAACTCCATTCCTTTACTACCTACCTTATCTTCAAAGTTCAAGCATATTTATTTCCCAGTAATGATGATGTATCTATTGACCTTGTTTTGTCAATGTAATTGGAGAGAACTATTATGGCTTGTTTGTTAATGTAGAATTTACATTGTACTGTACTGTTCACTACTATGTAACAAACGTCAATCGGATCTTTTTTGAGTATTTTTTGCTTGCTCGTACATGGGTTGTCGATGTAGTTTGATTGCATTCCATATCTATATTGGCTAGATGGAGAACTATGGGCTCGTTTGGTAGGACATCTGTTTTTGCATTTTTGTAGGAGAATTTTTAGAGGGAGTTTACTTAGGTCAGATTCCTCGATAAGTTCTTACTTTCAAGAAAGTTAACTATATATAGTTTTGATCTCCTAAGTGTTTAGCTTAGTTAGCATTTAAATTAAAATAAAACATTTTTAATTAGGAACCCAAAATAAATTAAAATCAATAATAAAAACTGTTAGAATTTGGATGTGACCCGAATTCCTTGTTGAATTAATTGAAGAATTATAATTGAGGTGTACATCAAGAAAAATTCAATTTGGAATGCTATTGGAGTCTAATGTCAGGTTAAAGTTCTATTTTGGAAGTCCATTGTGAGTTGGAAATTAGTATTGCACTTGAAAAAGAGTTCAGGATGAAGAAAACAACTTTGAGTGAAAAAAATAAAAATGGACAGAATGCTTGGCGCCGGTGCCCCCGTTCGTTTTTTTACCCTGGGCGTTGGGGCACCAAGCACGGGCGACTGTTCCAGTTTTTCGCGTTTTTCTCTCATTTTTCATTTTTCTTTCGATTTTTTGACATCTCACTTCATCAACAACTCTATTGGAGGAAACATTCCATATAAATATTAAGTTCTTCTATACAATTTTATGATGTGAGAATAATGTGAGAAAAGTTAATACTAGCTTTTAGGACTATTGTAATATTTTTTTATCTTCATTATTTGTGATGCAAGAAAATTTCATAATTTCTCTGTCATAATTTCTTGTCTTTTTTTTATTGTTTTGCTTGTGATCATACACTTCATATTTTGCCATATAACTTCAACATCTCAATCCGGTGGTTAGTCTCATATCAAGTGGTATCAAGCAATACGTAATCCTTGAATTCCCAACAATTGGTATCAGAGATTCTGGGCTTAATTAGCACAATAAGTGGTATTAGAACGATTCTGGTATCTTGTTTGTTTCACAACACAAATCGTTTAGGTTATTTTCAATTCTTAAACCTCAAACATTACTTGGTTGTCCTTTTCTCTCTCTTCAATCAATCTTGTTATATGTACATCATGATTTAAACATTTACTTATCGAATTTACATTTGGTACAATCTTACGTTATCTTTAACATATAACACATTTAATTCAAGGATTAACCTATTTGTACACCTCTCTTGACGTCCTTCTTGGCAGATTGATAACGTGGAAGAGTTATAATGGTTGTATTAAATATATAAGATGTGAAAGGTAGCATGAGATTAGGTCAAGTGTAAATTCTATAAATCAAGATATATATGTAACAAGATTGTTAATTCAACCATTACAATCTTGACATGACACTCATATTTTAACAACGTCATCAAACTTAATGTACAAATAGCTTAATTCCTCTTCAATTCTTAACGTCAATCATTAGAAAAATCCATTTGTACAATGATTAGAGTGTTGTAATTTTTACAACACTCCCCTACCTTAATGTGAGAGTGTTGTAAAAATTACAGAATAACTCCTTGAGTACAGAATTCCTCTCACAGAATTCATATAAGAATTTAAATTTTATCTCACATGGGGTGGCCCCACATGATTAAAATTATGCCAAAAACCTTCCCCCACCCACCTATGATGTGTGTAGTCGGACATGTACATGAATTTAAATTTAAATTCTTGTACTTATAGCTTAGTCCAAAATTAAACACTCTAATCATTGTACACACAGCATGATTAATACATGTCCTATTCTTTCATCTGAATAATTGATTCAAATCACCGTTTTCCATCCATTCACGTTTCCACTGGTGTGTACAAGATGATGAGTATCAGGATGATAGTGAGTTATAAGTTACTCATTATTAAAACTTAGTAAATAATTTAACAATTAAATACAATTAAACCACTTGTACAGAATTATTTCATATGTAAAAAAGCCAGAATGCTCACATGGGGGTGGACTCTAAGTGAATAAAATATTATTATAAAAAATGGGACCCACCCCCCATGAACACTTCTTTTATTTTTACGGAATTTTTTTCTGTGACAATATCACTGTTCATTAAAATACATGCAATTGGATTCCGTTAAGTTAGACGCGTCTAATGACAAGAAGAAACAAACTAAGAAATAAATATTTTTTTAGAGTGAGCTAAATGATTATTTTTTTCACATGGGGGTGAGTTCCATGTGAATAAAATATTATTATAAAAAATGGGGCCACCCCAACGTACACTTCTGTTATTTTTACAGAATTTTTTTCTGTAACAATAGCATTGTTTATTAAAATACGTGCAATTGGATTCCGTTAAGTTAGACGCGTCTAATGACAAGAAGAAACAAGCTAAGAAATAAATAATTTTTTAGAGCGAGCTAAATGATTATTTTTTTCAAACTCGTTTTCTATCGCACATTCTTCCAATAAAATAATTTTATAAGTCTATGTTTGGTACACATTAAAATTTTCATTTTCATTTTTCTACTCATTTTCAGCCACACATTCTTCAATAAAATAATATTATTCATCACATCAATAATTTTTCTTTTATTTTTAACCACACATTCTCCATCAATTTACTATTCCAGAATATATTCTTCCAAAATAATGTGACTCAAACAAAACTAATTTTTTTTTTCTACTTTTTAATTTCATATTCTTTAAAAAGTCATTATTATAAAACTCAAAATGAGGCTCAAACACATTCATATAAGAATATTAGAGATGAATAACATTACTCGAGTAAGAAAACATTTTTTTTCTTTTTGAAAAGGTGTTAAGAAAATAAAGAAGAGAAAACTTTATAATGAAACGCAGGTCTCAAAAGCCCAATGTCACTTGTCTTAAAACTCGTCAAAGAAATGTTGATTTAGATGCGTGGAAATTACATCCACCCAATTCAAAAAATAAAGTTTAAAGATTTTTTGTTTAAAAATAGGTGATAATTCATTTTTTAAATATTAATAATAATGTAATAAAATTAAATTAAACTATATCGTGTTCAAGTCGTTTTCTGTTTTCGATTTTTCAAAACAGTGAAAACGCGTTCTCTTTCCTATTTTTGAAAACGTGTTTTTGAANTTGATTTAGATGCGTGGAAATTACATCCACCCAATTCAAAAAATAAAGTTTAAAGATTTTTTGTTTAAAAATAGGTGATAATTCATTTTTTAAATATTAATAATAATGTAATAAAATTAAATTAAACTATATCGTGTTCAAGTCGTTTTCTGTTTTCGATTTTTCAAAACAGTGAAAACGCGTTCTCTTTCCTATTTTTGAAAACGTGTTTTTGAAAACAAGTTAAAAATTTACAAAGAAAACTCAAAATGGCAAATTTGTCTTTTGAGTGTTTCCAGTTATAATCAAACCAAAAAAATTTCAAAACTCGTTTTGGGTGTTATCAAAACAATTTTTCAAAATGACAAAAAGAACACATTTTCAACAATCTCAAAATTGACACTCAAAACACAAAACTGAAACAAAAAAAAAAAAACAACCCCTAATTCATTTCAGGACCTCTCCTCTCTCTATCCTTTTTCTTCCCATTCCACCATCTCTAGTTCGTCACCGTTGTAAGATCAGCACCACTGCAAGAAGATTGGCGCCGTTGCAAGAAGATCAACACCAAACGACCTCTACCCATGAGCACCACGCGCAACTACGAGGAGGCTCTGTTGCTGCGCGCAGCAAGCATCGTTCGCATCGCTGCATGGCGTTAATGTGCCCTACCATCTGTTTCTTTGCCTCACGCGACATGATCTGCTTTCTTTGATTTAATTGCATCTTTGCGTTGGTGTTGATGGCTGTGGTGTGGTAGAAGTGAAGGAGATGGTAGATTTGAGGAGGTCGTGGTGGTGATTGTTGATGCAGGCGTGGTAGTTGTACGGTGGTGTGATGGTGGCGACAACGGGTTTGAGGATTTTTTGTTGGGGATGGTGGTTGTGGTGTGGTGGAGATGGGATGTAGATAGAGATGATGCTGGTTGTGATTGTAATTGTTGGTACATGTGGTGATAGTGGTGCCGAATTTGATAGGTTAGGTGGTGGTACAAAGATGGATTGTGGTCAATTATTTAAGCTACTGGGATCAATAAATAATACGTGATCTTTAAAATAAATAATTTGTGATTAATAAATAATATGTGATCTTAAAATTTTGAAATTTGATTAAATTTATAACCGTGACTCACAGTTTATTAAGTTGTGACTAATTAATTTGTTAATTTGTGATCGAAAAATAAGTTGTGATTCTTAAAATTTGTGAATTGTGACCAATGAATAATACATGATCTATTAATTTGATAAATTGTGATTTATGACAAAAAATTAGTACGTGTTCAATTAATTTGATAATTTAAGACCGAGAAATAAGTTGTTATTTACAAAATTTGTGAGTTGTAACTATGATAACTGTAGTTGTGACTAAAACATAATTGTAATAATTAATTTTATAATATTGTGTGACTTTAATATATTTGATTAATAAAATATTTTTAATTAATAAAATTTATTTAGGACCTGATTTTTAAAATAATAAAACTAATTTTTTAATTTTGAAATTGTATTTTTGCATCCATCTTATATACGAAATGTTCCTTGGATTATTTCCATTTGAGTCCAATTTTTTGCCTAACCCAACCCAATCACCAAATAACGACGTCGTCCTAAACAACAGGTAAACTAGCATATCCCCGAAACTTGCATATCCAAAACCCTACTTCACTCCTCCACAAATCACAATGCAGACTACCCCACCCGAGATGGATGGTTTATCGTCGGAACCCGCATCAAAAGGTTCTACGATTTTCGATTGTCCGACGGACAATTCTCAGGTGATTCAGGCTCAGAGTAAAGCTCAGCTGAGCCCGGAGGAACTGGTGGCTAAAGCTATAGCTCCAGTAAAAAGAGAATTTCTCCGTCCACCACCCGTCAGGCCCAGCAATAACCATACAAATACCGATAGATTAAAAACTGATGGAGAAGATGCAGTTTCAGAGTCCAAGCCGGCTCCAATTCTTCAGGAGAAGAAATCCAAACGCCAGCTCAAACGTGAACGTCACCAGGTGTGTGTATATATGTATATACAGATATATATTGAAATGGAGAAATAATTATATTATTCAAAATGGGTTATTAAAGGTCAAGACATTCATGGAAACAAAGTTGCTAAGATGAATGTGCCATCAGAGGTAGTTGGGAAACTATATTCTAATAAACGGAGGTGGTGCAGAGTGTTGATAAACTAAGCGAATGAAAACTTATTCATTTGTAAGAGTGACAAAATCTCACTCGAGCAACTTTTTAGAAGAGGGGTATACCAAATTTAACTTATTTTTTATGATGATGTAGTTACTATTTCAGCTTTTTTAATTTTTTGAAAGGAAAATTTATTTTATTTGATATCTTGATCATATGATTGTAATTGTTTTTAGAGGACTAAAGATGAGTTAAAAATGATAGGAAAAAAAATCCGGGGCGCACCTCTGTAATGTGGTAGCGAAAAGTGGAAATGTCAGTTCCTGCCCTTATAAAGACAAGTGCCGCTTCAGCCATGATGTGGAAGCATTTAAAGCTCAGGTGAATCTATTGACTAAGAGTAGATGAAACTTTGCGAAAATTGTGTTGAATACTTTGAGTAAGCGGTCAGACTATTTTAACGGTTATGTGACTTGGTGCTGCTAAATGCAGAAACTAGATGATTTAGACGGTTCCTGCCCTTTCTTGGACAACGAGGGACCATGTCCTTACGGGCTGTCTTGTAGATTTTCCGGCACGCATAAGGGTGGTGATGATGTTCCTGCTGTAATTACAACCGCAAAAAAGAACAGCTCGGAACTGAATGTGTTGAACAAAGATGTTCAGAAGCTTTTGTGGAAAAACAAAATGAAGTTCCCAAAGGCAGATAATATACTGAAACTTCTTGGGCTTCATGTAGGATATAAGGCCTCATCTCATACCTTTATGTTATTTCACTTTTTGCTTAAGTGAATACTAGACATTTCTTTTCACATTGATAGTGATTCTACATTGGTTACAGGGCCCTGGAAAAAAGGGAAAACCGATGAATAATGTGAAAGATGACCAAATTGTTGCAAACGGATGTGTAGATGTTGATGGCAATGGCAGTTGTAACGTGGCTTTTGAAGCCAACATCGAAGTGGAATGCTCTCCAAAAGTCTTGGAAGAAGAAGATAAACCAGTTGAGGCATATGTGACTACTTGTATTATTGCTAAAGTGTATCATTATGCAATTTATTCTACATTGATACTGATATGAAGTTGATTACAGGTCCAGTTGGAAAAGGGAAAAGCGATGGGTAACGAGAAAGATAACCAAATTGTTGCTAACGGAGCTGGAGTTGTTGATGGTGATGGCAGCTGCAATTCGGCTTCTGAAGCCACAAATGAAGTGGAATGCTCTTATGAAGCTTTAGAAGATCATAAACCAGATGAGGAATCCGTGGCTGATGAACTTAGACCCTTGAAAAAGGCTAAATCTTCGGTCAATGATACATGTTCAGTGGAAGTGGACAGCGGTTGGTTATATTTTGTCATTTCTGAATTTCTTCATTGGAAGCATTGTATTTAGGGTATTTTGGCTTATTTTGTGTAGTGTAACAGATCCAAGTGTCCACGTTAAAGATGAGGACAAAAGCTGTGCACAAAATGAACAAACATCGGTCACCGAACATACTTTGTCCGACACTGATAAAAGCTTAAAGTTACAACTGCGTGAAAAAAAGCTCATTGATTTCAGAGACAAGCTCTATCTTGCTCCCCTTACGACAGTAGGAAATCTACCATTTCGCAGGGTTTGCAAGTTTCTAGGAGCTGATGTTACATGTGGTGAGATGGCAATGTGCACAAATCTTCTGCAGGTTTGCACCCTGTATTTGTAGTTCTTGGTTTCCCTTTTAAACTAATTATCATTGATTATAGTTGTATGGTCACTTTTAACATGTCAGTAAAATGTTTGATGATGACAAACACTTTTGACAACAATGCACTTGCAGTTTACTAAGTTTAAAGCCGAGTTAACATGCTTACTGTAGTTTGTTAGCTAAATTAGTCACCAAAATCGACTTGGTAAAACGATTTTATTTTTTCAAAAGTTCACTCATTAGACGACCTCAGGTAGTACTGGGATTGAGATTAAATTTTACTTTCTCTTGAATTACTTCACAATGTTGATTCAATCCACCAAGCAGTTTTGACTTTCATATCACATTGTCCTTGTGTGTGATATGTGACACATTTAGGACATGGATCACTTTATTTGCTTGTCCTTCTTAATTCCTATTAATAGAATAATTAATAATGGAATAAAAGCTTATGGAATGTTTTACATCCGGACCCTCCCTCTACCCCTAGAATTTAATCAACCTTGAATATGTCAAGGGTCTAAGAATTCCCATGCAAGAGAGGATTTTATTGTTATAGGTTCTGTCTTTGCTGCTTATCTTGATTCGTTACATTGGAGGTTCTTAATTTAGTAATATCTGAAGCTGCTAATTCATAACTCTTGGATAAATGTCATGCTCTGATTGCCATGTTGACTTTGCAGCAATCAAAATGGATATTCCTTTCTGTAGTCTCTTGTGCAATACAAATAATCCCAAGTTGATTTCATAATTCGTATATTCTCTAAATTACGTATAGGGTCAAGCTTCAGAATGGGCTCTGCTAAGACGACATTCATCAGAGGATCTCTTTGGTGTTCAGATATGTGGGGCATATCCAGATACAGTTTCAAGAACTGTTGAACTTATAGAGAAGCACTGCACAGTGGATTTTGTAGATATTAATATGGGATGCCCAATTGATATTGTTGTTAACAAGGGTGCTGGTTCAGCACTTCTTACAAAACCGATGCGAATGAAAAGTGTCATAGAGGCATCTTCTAGAGCGGTTGATACACCGGTAACCATCAAGGTATTTCATGAGACATCTGGTGCCTTAACCACAATATTCTCGATCAGCAAATAATTGAAATCTAAGTTGTGTTTCTATAATTTGGACAGTGCTCTAGCATAATTATTTTTGATGATCGTTTTGCTCATTATCTGTTTTCTCGTTCTTTTTCGTTTTTCTTTTTCTGTGTCTCCAGGTACGAACTGGTTATTTTGAGGGCAAAAACCGCATTGACTCTCTAATAGAAGATTTTGGAAACTGGGGGGCCACTGCAGTGACAATACATGGTCGAACACGTCAGCAACGCTACAGCAAACTTGCTGATTGGGAATACATCTACACGTGTGTAAGAACGGCCCCTCATAATCTTCAAGTCCTCGGAAATGGTGATGTGTTCTCTTATTTAGACTGGAGCAATCACAAGTCCAACTGCCCCGAGCTCTCTTCTTGTATGATTGGTAGAGGGGCATTAATTAAGGTAATGTTCTTCTCCCAGTTAAGAATACTTCAGCATTATGTGCAGAGTCTTAATACTACTTCCGGTTTGCTATTTCAATGCATTGTTGCATGAATTTTACAGCCCTGGATATTCACTGAGATAAAGGAACAGAGGCACTGGGACATAAGTTCAGGAGAGCGGTTGAACATTTTGAAGGATTATGTACAGTTTGGCCTTGAACACTGGGGTTCGGATACAAGAGGTATGTATATTCCTTGCGCATATGTATATATTCCTGTAAGAGAGATTTTACATTTAAGTTGCAAGGTGTAGAAGAGAGTTCTTGTTCGAAATTTACCTTTGTCCATATCTATATAATATAGTGAAATATTTGCATTGGCGGATCACCCTTCCATAAACATTTAAAGTGCATGTTTCGGAAAGCTTACATTATAACTTAAGCTGGTCAAATATATTTTTTATCCACACATTTCGTAAAATCCACAATTACTATCCACACACTGTAGGACTCACAGGCCACATCTTATAATCACCTGAACGCACTCTCAAGCATGCTCATAGATCATTGTTGCTTGTCAATTTTCATCATTTGCATTGAATGGCAGGAGTGGAAACGACAAGGCATTTCTTGCTGGAGTGGCTTAGTTACACATGCAGATACATACCTGTTGGTCTCTTGGATGTTATCCCACAAAGGATTAATTGGCGGCCACCCGCATATTTTGGTCGTGATGACCTCGAGACACTAATGGCCTCTGACTCAGCTGCCGACTGGGTATATTATTCGTCCTCTCTTGTTAAACCTACTTTTTTGTTCGACGTTCAATTTCTTTCTTTATCATGACTCGAGCATATCGTTTGTGCTGCAGGTTAGGATCTCCGAGATGCTACTTGGCAAGGTTCCCGCAGGGTTCACATTTTCACCCAAGCACAAGTCTAATGCATACGACAGAGCAGAAAACGGCTAACATAGATAAGTAAACTGCGCGAGGGTGGTGACAGAAGTCATATCATGTTACACTAAATTCCTTTTATGAAATTACATATCTTAACTTTAATATTTGTTTTTATCATGGATATAATTGTGTTGATGAACATTTTTAAGAGTGGTCCCTGATTGTATCCTTAAACTTTGTGATTTTATAATTTCTGATTTTATTCTTTGCAATAAGAAAAGGAAAATTGTACTTGATTTTGGACAAGCACCATGCTATACGTACAAAATGCCGTAAGCCATTATGTATGGCATTTTGTACACCAAGTATTATTCTTTGGACAATTATTTTTTGAATTTTGTCTGTAATGAAGTGGGGAAAAAAAACACTTCTTTTTGAATTTTTGAAGAAATATATGGTTCGAGTTTGATTCTCAATTTTAGTAAAAGAACATAAATTTAATTAAGTTATATTATTATAATTTCAAGTTAAATTAATCATTAAGTAATTTGTACAAATTAATATGTATTTGGAATTATCAGCACCAAAATTACATTTTTTTGCCTGAAACCAAGAATATGAAAATGGAACAAAAAAATATTTGCCGTTTGGTAATCAATAAATCAATTTATAAAGAATTGATTTATAAATTTGCCCAAATCGAGAAAAACTATTAACTACTCTGGTCGAATACGCATAAACTGATCCTCTATGGATGAAGCGTCGTCGTTTAAACCCTTTGACAAACAGATTCATAGATGCGCGCGTCTGGTAACAACCTTATGGTTACTGAGAGAGAACATAGATTTTTCTGGGATCGTATCGGCTATAATACTAGTGATTTGTCGATCGAGATAAAAGGGAGAAGTAAGCAAATCATCGCGCGTGATTTAGTGCAGATGATAACAATAAAGAAAAGATTACGTAGGTGTTGGCTGGCCACACTACCGAACATTTTATGCGTTCCACAAGTTTCATGAACACGAACCAATAATAGGCCACTAGTCGAATACCAGAGTTCCAATTATTGAAGTTCTTGTTATATAAATTGTTGTTCAAATATTGTTGATTGAGAGATTGAGTTGTAAGTTTTGCCTATGCGTACGCACTGGCCATTTGACCGTGCGTACGCGAACTTGGAGTTGAGAAGAACTGAGGCAAAATTGCCTCTACCATGCGTACGCACGGTTTGTGCTATGTTTCGCACATGCCAATTAAATTAGCCCGTTAGGTTGGTTTTAAATTTTTCCGTTTTGACACATTTGATCATTTTTTTTTTCATATTTTCATGGATGGGTGGCACCGATACGAAGAAGTATGAGAGAATTCTATATATAAGGATAGAATTCATGTTTTTGAAATACTAATTCTCATTTTATACTCTGAGATTTTATCCCCAAACTCTCTCAAAGTTAATTTAGAATTATTCTTTATATTCTCTTTTTATTCCTTTCTTCAGGGTTTCAATTGTACTAATTGTAACCCGGTTTCTAGACTTGAAATTCGCTAAAAGGTGTTGGCTGGCCACACTACCGAGCATTTTATGTGTTCCACAAGTTTCATGAACACGAACCAATAATAGGCCACTAGTCGAATACCAGAGTTCCAATTATTGAAGTTCTTGTACTTGGAACTTGGGATGCGAGGTACTAGATCAACAAGATGAATCATGTCAATTCAACATGGTGATTTATTCGACGTGTCTAGAAAAAATAAATACAATCTAGACCGTGTACAAAAAAATTGGGAATCTTATGTACAATGTAACCACGTGATTCATCCAGACGTACAAGACTTTTTCAAGAGTAGAATCGGATAAAACATGTCAAATCTAATATGCAAAACTCAAGATAGTATGTTTTGAACGCAAAGCAACACAATGGTCAATCATTCCATGCGTCACCCTTTTTTGAAGGCTAGAAAACCAAATGAGATTTTATGAAAAAGTTGTCGACTCTAAATGAAGCCTCTTCCATTTATGACAACACAAGACTTGCCTACGAATTAGCCCTTGCATGTAATCAACAAGAAACAAATGAAGAAGAAACAGGTAATAGTCTTTGCTAATATTAAGGTGGAGGAAACTTTCTAACTTTTTACAAATCTAACCCAGAAAATATTGATATTGTCACCAGAAAAATTATACAGACATCCAAATGGGCTGAAAGAGAGGTGTTATACAAACTTAATATCCCAGGTTTACAGATCGAAGAATTCGAAAAATACAAATCAGAAAACCTAATACACACTAATCTCAATCGATCAACCACTGCACAAACGAAGGCTTCCCAGATAAGAGGCTCAGAACAACAATCCCCTTTCTCTCAACACAGTCAAGCCCAGATTCACACAAGAACCTCACC
>CAIGRF010161798.1:9103-24558 GCA_903798235.1 Fraxinus ornus
TTCAATTCTACAGTAAATCAATTCTCATATTCAACCACAAATTCTTCAATAAAATAATATTTTTCATCACATCAATAATTATTTCTTCTTTTTCAACCACACATTTCCTATCATATCACTATTCAAAATCAATTCTTTTTCCAAAAAATCTAAACCAAACAAGCTCTAGATACAATAAGTATCAAAAAATGAAAAGAAAAACATATAAATAACCTGTCATATTATACAACAAAAACTTGAGGATTCATCTTCAACATAGGAATATTTCGGCGCCGGAACATACCTAGCTGCTGGTAGAGGAGTGGCATCGAAGTAGTAGTTTGCGTTGTAGGAAAAATCCTGTAATGGCCTCCGATGTGTAGCCGAGTTCTCGATCGAACCATTTTAGGGTACCTATGGGGTTCATCTGAGTTTTGCCCATACGAGTTCTCGATCGAACCATGTTTAGGGTACCTATGGGGTTCATCTGAGTTTTGCCCATACAATATCTGCATGTTGTCTGATTTTTGCTAAGGCACTTAGAATTAGATTTGGATCTTTCTTGCCTGATATTTTTGCTATATGTTCTTCAAAAATCAAAAGAATACGATATTGTCACAGTGAGTTGATATCGTTCTCAAGACCATGTTATTTTCTATTGACCTAATTAATCATATTTGATGCTGCCAAAACTTCGTACCTGAAAGAACTCGAACCTCAAGGTTGAACTATGCTCGATCCGACCTTTAGTATCTGAAACAAAGGCGTTGATGTGTGTCATCGTCGCTCATACGATGCTTAAATCAGACAACTGTGGAAGAGGATATATGTTGGAAAATTATGAAAAAAAGTACATAAATAATGAGGAAGGGTAATATATTTATAGATGTTGGAGGTGGAGTCCTAAAAAGACTCAACTTCCCATAGTTAGTTGAAGGTGTTTATGTTATGTTAATATTGCACAATTTTAGTTAGGTCTGTTTGATTGTAAATGTGGAAAATTGGTTGAAATAAAATGTTTTACAGGGAAAAGATTTGCATAGAAATTGTTTTACTGTGAATTGTAATTAATTGTGTTTGATTGGTATAATTTTTCATGGAAAACGTTGAAAGTTTGGTGTCCGTTTGGCTTCGTTTTTTTATGGAAATTGTCCAATAAAGTGATAATATTTTCTACCATTGGGTCTAGAATTTGTTCCAATTGTAAAAAAAAAATGAAAAATTATTAACCATACCAAATATCATTCGTTTGACTTTATTTTGCATAGAAATTGTCAATAAAAGTGAAAAACAAATTATCATTGTGTCTAGAATTTTTTTCCAATTGGCAAAAAAACACCGGGAAAATATTTACCAACCAAAATATCAAGAATTTAATTTTATCAAAAAAGTGGAAAATTTGGAAAGTTGAAAAATATTTTCTCGGGAAAATTTTGCATATCAAAAACTACAAAAGTTGGAAAATGGAAAAAAATTTCATGTACCCTATCAAACGGAGCCTTAGGGTAAAATTTGTGATGAACTAGAAGTTTATACTTAAATAGAACATTCATTCATAGGGAACATAAGCTAAGGTTAAAGGAAACTCGTGAGTTAGGACTGAAGAACCGGCCTCTTATTGGGCCCAACCTAGAGCTAGACCCCAACCTTGGAGATGGCCCAATAAAGTGGGCCAAGGTAGGGTCTTGAAGGTCGATACAGACAAATGGCCCGACCTCACCTTAAGCCCGACCTAATAATGGGCCAACCAGCCCAATTAGAGTGGGCCAAGCTCGGGCCTCAAGGTCGGGTCCAAGGCTTATGTACCATCACTATTAATTGCTTGAATCAGTGGGAAAATCTAACGGAATGATTTTTACCAAACTACTTTTTGAACTTATAATTACTTTTAAGTGAAGAACAATTGAAGATTTGAAAAAAACTTGACAATTTAAGACCCACGAATTCACCTTATAAGTTCTTATGTGTTAACTTCGCGATCGAAATTATATAAATAACATTATTTTCAATTGTGTTGGCGATCGAAATTATATAAATTATATGATAATCTTCCTCATGTAAAATCAAATCTATTTAATAAGTAAATTTTCTATATTTGTATGTAAATTTTAACCTATCCAAGTGTATTCAAGAACTACAATTTCCAATCAAGATCGCACAAATTATAGAAGCATAACTATATCTCCTACGTAAATTTATGATTTTTATCGTTTGGTGATTACATCCTTGTTTTGACACAAATTCACACAAAAGAAATAAAATAAAATGAAATAAACTGGACTAATTTATGAAAAGACATTTGATATTATTGTGACATCTATGTACAATTAAATAACCATGCGTGACCATATAATTAAAAAGTGACATAATATGCCACTTTCAAATGAACAACTTTAATTCATATCCAATTCAAAAAAGTAAGGAGTAATATTTTAATATGAGTTAAAATATTTCTTTGGTTAAATATATTCATACTACATTTTCTTATAAGTGCACCACATTTTAATTGCATAAATTGTTTATTACCTTTAGTCCTTATCACACTTATGTCCTCAAGTTTTTCTCGTTGTATTTTTTTTATCATAAATATTTCATTAATTAGTATATCTTGTCTTTGATAATGATTTCTATCAAAAATTAAAGGATTGCCCTCACCTTATTAAGTAAATCATTTATATTTTCTCAAACAATGTGAGATTCTAATACGCTCCCTCACGCATAGCGTGGACCATGCCAAACAACT
This sequence comes from Fraxinus ornus, assembly GCA_903798235.1. Taxonomy (NCBI): domain Eukaryota; kingdom Viridiplantae; phylum Streptophyta; class Magnoliopsida; order Lamiales; family Oleaceae; genus Fraxinus; species Fraxinus ornus. The sequence continues at coordinate 11,826 of CAIGRF010161798.1, forward strand.
GTGAACAAATCGATATTGGGTGGCACCTAATATTGCATAATTGGGCCTAACTCTGATACCATGTTAGGAATATTGGGCCTAACTCCACCTAATAAAACCGACTTATTAGGGGAGGATTGTCCTCACCTTATTAAGTAGATCATTTATATTTTCCTAAACAATGTGGGATTATAATATATTCCACATAGACTACCACATCACCGATATTCCATCATCATAATGATAAATAACATTATTTTATTACAAATGTGAATTTCATGCATACTTACTCAAAATCATTAATTCAAATGTGAATTTCCAAATGTACTAATACAAAAATATTTCAAATTTATCGATTTCATAGTTAAAAATATATCAGCGGTTCAGATATATACAAAAAGTTCATAAATATGTGAAATTAGCTAATAATTACTTTTCTTTTACTGAATAAATATGAAATCTATTATTGAATAATAATAATAAAAAATCTGAATTATTTGAATCAAATTCAAAAAATTACTAACAGGCAGGATTACTGTTAATTATTTGCAGATTTTGATTTAAAAAAAAAAAAAAAAAAAAAAAAAGACACACACCCCCCACACAAATGCCATTGAAAAATGTAGCTTAAGGAACCTTTGATTGTAGTTTTGATCACTGGCAAGAAATTTTGGTTTGATTTTGATTGTTGATGGCTTCTTCTTCACTTTTCTGTTTACGGCATGATTAATTTTTTATTATTAACGTATAAAATACGTCCTTAAGGTGTAATTTGATATATTTATTTTCAACCCCATATTTTATATTAAATTTTCAAATAGGGCCCAATTTTGAGTGTATTGTGTAAGTTGTCCAAGATTTCTATGGTTACATATATAGCCCAGTCAAAAAAACTACAGAGGTCCAGAAATTCTATTCCAATTCGGAAATAGCCCACAAAGCCCAACCCTAAATTTATATTGACCAAAGCTATTTCTGAAATAATTATCCTAAAAGGCTAAAATGATTTTATAAAAAAAAAAAAAAAAGAACCAAGTATTTTCAAGAAGGGGCTAAAAAAAAAAAAAAAAAAAACCATTATTATTAGGATGAGTATAAATTATTCTAGCACCAAAACTTGTCAATTTTACAGATAAATCATCTTTATCGAGCTCGTACATCTTAATCTCTTCCTCTACACCATATACAGAAATTATATATAATAAAACGATGAAACAAAAAAATATAGCGAGCTTAGGCATTTTTATGTTTCAATAATTGAACCCCTGTTTGATGGAGATTAAAATCTGTTTTTTAGTAGAGTTTGATAAAAGTTGATGAAATGTGTGATTAAGAAGTTGTGGATTCCATAAAATGTGTGGTTAAAATTAATTATTCATTTTGACTTACATTAAAATCTAAATTTTAATTTCTACAAAACATGGGCTTAAGTCAATCGATGAGATTCACTTTGTAAAGTGAAAACACTGAATGAGACATTGCTGATCCAACAATAAATGAATTTACACCATAAATCTTGTCGAGCACATGAATTTAAATAATTAATCTCATTCCCCGAGGAGGTTCTACCATGTGGAAACGCTGACCCAGTATCGAATACTGGTAATATTATCGACAAAAAGGCAGGTACAAAACTATTAATAGGATATGGGACTAAAAGAATGGTTGGGACAACAAACACCCATAATTCATGTAATAGGATAACCTTGGTAGAACCAAATTTGCCGAATCACTCATGGTAGGATCTTGTTCTTGTTCTTGTTCCATTGCTCATTGCTATAATTTACGGAGCAACAATAATAAAATGTTTAAAAATTAAAACTAAATCATCTTATTGAAGTTAATGACCAAGATAATACAATGACAACTGATAGAAAAATTATATAGGAATGCAGCAATGGAAACCAAAAGAAGATGAAAGGAAAAAAAAGGATAACGAAACAAGACTTGATCACGAAAATATAATCGTTGTCCTCAAACTATATTTGCCTTTTCTTTTTTTTTTGCTTTTAAGGATGAACATAGCAAATAGTTTGTAGGATTTCAACCCTTGAACGAAGAACACTAAAAGCAAAATGTGATTCTCCAAATAGAACTAGTGAAAAAGGATTAGAATGATTATATGAAAGAATGGATTATATTTCAATGAGTTGGATGAATAATGGAATGATTTCAATTAATTTGGAATGATGACTAACATGTATATATAGTCCTCAATCATTCTTGCACGAAATGGTGTTAATATATATCGAAAAGATGCATAGCTTCACAAGAAAAACCTCCAGAAAATTCAAAAAAATCCAAACTAACGGTCGGATTTTTACACTATGCGACCGCACATAGTTATAGTGGTGCATCCCGAAATTATCCCTGTAGTCGCCTATGCGACCGCAAGCCACAATGGCCTATGCGGTCGCATATGCCGATAATGTGACGCCAAAATTGTTTTTCTTCCCTTTTTTCCAATTTATTCATCCATGGTTCCTTCTCTTGATTTTTGAACAATAATTTTAACAATCTCTCAATTGTTCAAAATCAACTTTAATCACATAATCAAATATCAACACTTATGCATAAGAGTTAGATATCTTTCGATTTGAATCTAACTATAGTGTAAATCTCATAAAATATTATCGAAATTCCAAGTAGCTAGAACGCTTTGAACCAGTTATTAATTGTGACAATACCGATGAAATCATACACAAGTGTTAAATTTCACAAGTTCCTCTAATTCGTTTAGTGCTAATATGGCCTTACACTTATCCTATTTCGTTGAACTTTTAAAGAGAGAAACTCCAACTCTCTAATGAAGCGGCACCACATCGAAGTTCACATAGGTGAAATTCTTCCAGTATCTTTGTTACCATTTTTTATAGATACTTGTACTTCGTACTGAACTTCATTAAGAGTTTATAACTCAACCCTCCAACAATAACAACCAACACTATTCATCAACGATAGGGTTTAGTAATTTTAATTGTGTTGAGATCCATCCACTTATTAAATGACTTGTTATTACCCCTTAAACCTTCATATACTTGTTTAGTATATTTTGGTAGGGTTGTTATCATTGGTGAATTTATTTAAGGAGTTTCAACCACATCCTACTTGATGTCGATCTTACTAACTCTCTTGTAAGAGGTTTAGTAAACGGATCCGCTAAGTTCTCACTAGACTTAACAAATGTAAGAGAAATTATTCCATGCTCAATTAATTTCCTTACATACTCATGTCTTAGACTCATGCGTCTAGACTTTCCATTATATATTTCGTTATAGGCTCGAGCAAGAGTAGCTTGACTATCACACAATATAGGTATTGAAGAAATATCATTTATATCGAAAGGTATTTCATATAACAAATCTCTTAGCCATTCAGCCTCTTTTCCAACTTCGGCCAATGTAATGGTTTGTTTCTTAGACTTCCAAGAAACTGCATCTCGTTATTTTGAGAATTTTTTGTTTCCAATACATTCTCAAAGAACTCCAAATCCCTTGATTCTATTATAACATTTGTTTATATATTTAATAACATATATGCCTTGCTATTTAAAGAATATCCCACAAAGGCACACTCAATACCTCTGAGTCCTAATTTTGTTATCTTAGGATCCATTTTCTTATAGTAAACAAGACACACCCACACTCTAAAAAATAATTGACATTAGGTTTCCTTCCTTTCCAAATCTCATATGGAGAAATCTTATTCTTTTTTAAAGGAATCCTATTTACTATATGACAAACACTAAGTAAGGCTTCACCCCATAAGTTATATAGTAATCCAGAATTTAGCAACATAGTATTAATCATTTCTAAGAATGTCCTATTCTTTCTTTCAGCTAAACCGTTTTGTTCAAGTGTTCGAGGGGCGGAACATTGATGTATTATACCATTTTATTCACAAAATGAATTAAATTCATTTGAAAACTATTCTCCACCTAATTGATTTTTAACTTCAGTTTTATAAGTTTTAAAGGCATTAAAAGTTTCATCCTTATATTTTAATAAATCCACCTATGTATATCTGGAACAATTATCAATAAATGTAATAAAATATATTATCTCATCTAGTAATCATGTCATTCAATTCACATATATCAAAATGAATAATTTCTAGTAAGCATGTTGATTTTACTACACTATGAAATGTCTTTTTAATCATTATAGATTTAATACAAGTTTCACATTTTTCTGCGTTATTAATGTCACATTGTATCATTAAAAGAATCAACAACATACACAAATGACTTGTTTTTATTAGAATCAACCTCAATAGTACATAATTTGACCATTCCATCAGTAGAATATCATTTTTCAACAAAATACCCATTATGGGTTAATGCAAGTTTCTCGGATTCAAAAACAATTTTATTTCGGGTTTTTCCAACAAAACTCCAATTGCTAAGTTCCTATTCATTTCAGGTACATAAAGGATATTGGTCAAAGTTATCTTCTTTCCCGAAGTGAAAATAATTTCCATGTTTCCTTTACCAATCACCTTTGACTTCCTTCATTTCCCATTGGAATTTCTTGACTATCGTGAATGTCATGATTATCATAGCAAACATGGATGGTTGCACAGGTGTCATACCACAATCCCGAAACATTCTCATGGACTGCATTGATTTCGCTCACTATAGCGATAATTTCATCAATGGAATTCACTTGTCCTTCTAGATTGTTTTCTGTGCTTACAATCTCTAGCATAATGTCCCGACTTTCCACAAACGTAACAAGGTCCATTGGACTTATTTTTGAACTTCCCTTGATCCTTTTTAGGACCAGGAGATTTTCCTTTCTTCTTATATTTGTTGGAGTTGTCAATATTATCCACGGCATTAGCTTTCGAAAAGCCATCGTAAGAACTTTTAGTCTTATCTCTTGCTCCTGATTCTTTCTCTATGCGAAGGTGTTTTTGTATTTGCTCCAAAAAGAAATATTCGAAATTATGAAGTATCTTCTTCATATAACCTTTCCAAGATCCTGAGAGTTTAGCAATAATTGCTCCCACTTGAAAAGTTTCGGGAAGTTCGATCTTCACCACTTTCAATTTATTGACTATAACTTGTAGTTCATGTACTTGAGGCAATAACGGAATGTTATCAAGCATTTTGAAAAGAAATCAAAATATTTAGAAATTAAGAATCTCTTCTTACCTTCCTCTTTGGCATATTTACTTTCAAGTGCGTACCAAATTTTTTTTGCCGAAGTGGTGTTGGTGTAGAGGTCATACAAGCGATCCGATAGCGCATTTAGAATGTGGCCACGACATATCAATTCATCATCTTCCTTCTTCTTTCTTTCCGCACGAATTTCATTAGTATCTTCTTCATCTTGTGAGTTTGCACCGTCGAATCGATCCAAGCGTACCAAGTCTTGATTCATCATCTTGATAGTAGCAAGTGTTGACTTCATTTCCATCGCAGTAAATTACGGAATATCGTTTGAGAATGATAGAAAAATTATATAGGAATACTGCAATGGAAACCAAAAGAAGATGAAAGGAAAAAAAGGATAACGAAACAAGACTTGATCACGAAAATATAATCGTTGTCCTCAAACGATATTTGCCTCATTCTCTATGCTTTTAAGGATGAAAATAGCAAGTAGTTTGTAAGATTTCAACCCTTGAACGAAAAACACCAAAAGCAAAAGGTGATTCTCCAAAAAGAACAAGTGAAAAAGGATTAGAATGATTATGTGAAAGAATGGATTATATTTCAATGAGTTGGATGAATAATGGAATGATTTCAATTAATTAGGAATGATAACTAACATGTATATATAGTCCTCAATAAGTCTTGTACGAAATGGTGTCAATATATATGGAAAAGATGCATAGCTCCATAAGAAAAATCACCAGAAAATTCGAAAAAATCCAAACTAACGGTTGGATTGTTACACTATTCGACCGCATAGTTATAGCAGTGCAGCCCAAAGTTATCCCTGCGGTCGCCTATGCGACCGCAAGCCACAATGGCCTATGCGGGCGCATATGCCAATAACGTGGCGCCAAAATTGTTTTTCTTCCCTTTTTTCCAATTTATTCATCCATGGTTCCTTCTCTTGATTTTTCAACAATAATTCTAACAGCTTGGGACAAGTTCAATCTTGCTTTATTTGCAAACATTTTAATTTCAATTATGGTTGAGCTTTTAAAAGTGAAAAGCATTATTTACTTTAAAAGTATCTTTTATAGTAATTTATTCAAGAGTAATGAAACAAATTTAATATATCCTTGTTTGATGGAGATTAAAATCATTTTATTAGCATATTTTAATAAAATTTAATAAAATATATAGTTTAAAATGTGAGTTCGATGAAATGTGTGATTAAAATTAATTGTAAACTTTGATTTAAATGAAAATAAAGATTTTAATCCCTACCAAACAGGGACTATATCTTAAAATATACATAAATGTTATGAAGGACATTTATTTTAGCTATGAACTATTTTATATTTCAGGGTAATTATATTCACGCCACAATCTTTACTACAAATAATGTTATTCTAGTAAAGACTACCAGTATTGCCCTACGTGACATACACAACAATTTGTTATTTGATGCATTAATATAATAATTTTTTATTGTCTCATATATCAAATAACAAACTATTATTTATATATAACATAAGATGACTACCATTGGTCTTCACTATGAATAGTTTTATTAAAACTATGTACATCACATTTTAATTACAATAAAAGTTCCTAAATTTTTGCTAATTTTTGCACTTGTGTTTTTTAACTTTTTTTTTTTTTTTTTCGTAGCATTCATTTTCTTAACTTCAATTAAATGAGTATGTCTTGTCTCTAATGATGATTTTTATCCAAATATTCTCCAAACGTGACTTAAAATGCGAGACACAAGTATTTTCACGTCTTCCTAACATATTTTTGTGTTAGAAACAATCATCAATAAAATATGCAAATTATTTTAGGGTCAGGGATAAAAAATGTGGAGAAAAAAGTTTGGAATGCAAGTGCAAGAATGAGCAAAGGTTGTGGACGTTTATTGTCTTTGAAATGTGGTGTAATAATAAAAACTGTAGCTTGAATATAATTACCCTATATTTCAGCCTTGTCAACATAAATTTCTGAATCAGCCCTTGTCCCTCATTTCATTCAGAATACAAACTCTGTTTGCGAAACTATTGTGTTGTCACTGTTAGAACTCTACGAATCAAAACTATTCTTCCAGAAGAAAGGAGCAATTTTGGGAAATTAAAACTCGGAAGGGTTTATAGGTGTTTGGTTCAGTTTGGCTACAAGGATCCTCAGGACATAGAATGAGATGCCTACGTTAACTCAGTGGTGGCAAAACTGCGAGAGCATGTTTAAAGTATGAATGAAATATGAAGAATTCAATTGGCAGAACAAAACGGGATTGTTTTTCCGATTAAGCTACTTGTATAAAATTGTATAAAAACTGCTTTACACCTTTGTGGACAGATTCTGAGGTGGCATTATTTTGGCCCTTGATTTGAACAAATCAAATTTAAATCAAGGGCCAAAATGCAAGTCATCTCAACATCTGTCAACAAAGGTGTAAAGAAAACTGTACTAGTAGCAAAGTCCTTGTTTTTCTTATAGGCTGGACAATCCTCGAAGCAAACCAGGGAAAATGAATCCTCGTGCGCTTCACAATCAACTATTCATACAGAGATCATCCTAAAAATAGCAGGATAGCAGTTTAAACACACAATTCCACCAGAAAGAACACTGTAGATTGGGATGCTTTACGAAATCCCACCCAGAATTTTGTTTCTTCCCAGCAAAAGCAGAAATGTTACATACTTTAAATGACGGCGTCCACGGAAGTTCTAAGAAATATAAATGTGAAATATCAATTGTTCAGGGAACGTTTCAAAGATTAACTATACATACACAAGCATCTCAAAAACGAAGTATATCTTTCCTTCTCTTGATGGTGCATATTGGACCTCTAGTTAATCCGATATAGGACATGAAAGACAGATTAAACTAATTCATGTAGAAAATTTAAAGACAAGCATTTTCAAAGCTAAAGGCCCTCCTTCCCTCTTACATACCAAAACACAGTTAGCCCATGGCATACTTCTGAGTCCAGCTCCTCGCAGTGGTCTCATACTTGTTCCTGTCCGTCTTGTACATGTGAGCAATCTCAGGCACCAAAGGATCATCAGGATTTGGGTCCGTCAACAACGAACAAATAGAAAGCAACACCTAAATTTGGGAATCATAAAATATTTCAACTTCCTTGCAATTTTAATTGGAAAGTCTCAACGAATGCAATTAAGCAATGACCTATTCAGTAATTACATTTTCATAAATGTTGAGGGTAAAATTAGAAGATAAACAATTAGTTGAATTTCCAGGGTGCCATAACTTTCACAACTAGCATTACACCATTTTTCCTTGTAATATTTCTACAGAGGCTGGATTGATTCAAGAAATAGGACATTTGCCAAATGGAATACGAACCTTGGAAATAGTTAGGGCAGGGCTCCATTGCTCCTTCAATATGTCAAGGCATATGCTTCCATTGCTATTAATATTTGGGTGGAAAACTTTTGTCCTAAAAGCAACCTGCAAAACACATCATGATGAACATATAAGAACCCCATATAGTGTTGTCTATTACCAAAAAGAAAAGGCGAAAAATTCAAATGTTGCAGGACAACTAGATCACTGAAACACCTTAGGTGGCTTGAAAGGGTAATCTGGAGGGAAATGGATAGTGACTAGGAAAACCCCACCGGTATATGGACTATCTGGAGGACCCATGATTGTGGCTTGCCAATGAAACATGTCCTCAGCAACAGGACCTGAAATATGCACAAATTGAGAGAGCAAATGAGTAAAAGAAAATTAAAATCTAGAGCACCTTCATCACAAAATCCCTAAGTTTGAGGGTACGCATCCTCATGAAAAAGTTCAAAGAAATAAACTATAAAGGGTTCCAAATTATAAGGAATTCACACACAACTAGCACAATACATAACCAAGAGGGGGTAAAACTGTAATGGATCATCAATTCTCAACAAGAATATTTACCACTTTTAAGTATGAAAAATGAAAGTACAAAGCAATGGAACACTTTGGTTATGTAAACATTTATCGAAACATGGCCATGTGGCTCAGCAGGTGGTCTATGGGCTATGTTCCTGGTTGCACATATAAAGGTAGGATTAGTTCCACAAATCTCAAGACTCAAAATCCTAAGGTCTATAAGGCTTTTGAACATTATCTAGAGAAGTGATCTTTCAATCACATTTCAACTCTTTATCAACAAATGACCAGATCCAGATAAAGTAGTAGTAATAAAAGTGAGTTGGGATTAATTTTTAAAAACCTCATTTTCTGATGTTCTACTCCCTGTGATTGCTTTTCAAAATTGAAAACTCCAATTGTAAAATAAATCATGGATGATCAAAATCACCTAGAACAAGGAATAAAGTATTTCACCTATTGCAACAAAAAAACAACTATCTCATTATAATAAAGCTCTACTCACTCTAACAAAACTCACACTAAATAGTCCACATCTGCTTTAAGAAAATCAACCAAATACAAGCTGAAAGATCGAAATCTAGAACAATCATAAGCAAATAGAAAACTTTCTTCTTTAAAAAACCCAGTTGCTTAAACATAAGAAAAAAAAATGTTTCCTTTTCTTTTTTCCAATTTTTTTTTTTTTTTTGGTTCATGAAATGTTGGTACTATACCAGCGCTGCAAGAGGTAGGAGGATCCTTCTGAAGATCCTTGAGCTCCTTCAAGATCCGCTTTGAAGCCATCTGCGGTTCCTATTATTCACCATAAAAAATCCAGATCCACCGCAAAAACATTAGCGTTTTTCGAACACCAAAAAAAATTTATGAAAGAAAAAGCCCAACCCATCAAAAATACTCCACAAAAACATACAGATATGGATCGAAAGAGTCTGAAAATTGAAATTTTACCTGAAAAAAAATTTGATCCACCTGCTGGGTTTCCTAGAGGTAATCTGAGGAGGGTAAGGGAACTTTATTACGCTTTGGTATGATTAAAATAGCAGAGAAAATGGAATTTACCTGAAGAAATGAGTTTTTATAGGCGGAGATTCTAAAATGGAGTCCAGTGGATTATGATTGGAGAAGAAAGATTCTTGTTTTGTATTTTATGAGGAAAAATTCCACTTTTGGTCCCTAAATCACTATTCAAGTAGTAAGTTAGTCCTCATCATTCTCAACATTTCAATATAAACCAATTCGGGCATCGACCAAGAAATAATAAAGGATCAAGAGTCAAATAATTAAATTCAGGTCGAAGCATGGTTGAGCTAATGCTAAAGTTATTTAAAGAATAAAAATAAAGGAACCTGTTGACTCGTTTTCCACGATGGTCATGTGGATAACAGATGTTGAGTCACTCGTGTCTACGCAAGCAAATTTCGACATATTTTGATCGGAGATCCAGATGGGGAAAGGGTTGCACTTGTGCATGTGGAAGATGTTTTACAATGCGAAACAAAAATATTCAAGTACCGATAATATTATCAAAGATGATTGTACATAAATAAACAATCATAAACAATTTTACCAAAATAAACTTAAATCATGTAAATAGATATGTAATAAGCAAGAGCGACGGTTAAATATATTTTTTTGAGTGTAAAGAGTTCCATTATTCCTTAATTAATTATAAAAGTTGTTTATTTATAAAGTTCTGACCGATGAGGTAACTGTTGGATTAGGACCACGTGACCACGTGACCTCGTCTCCTAGGCCGAAGTCTCTCATCACTATGTCTGCTATACAATTAATATATTGACTATGGGTCAATCGTGCTACATTCTGGGTTGACAATCCTGACATTCATCAATTAAACGTTATATCAATCATTCTGAAAGATTGTTAGCGGATCACTTGAAAGATAGCATGTGCTAAGCAAGAGAGACGGTTGACTATATGTTTTGAGTGTAAAGAGTTCCATTATTCCTTAATTAATTATAAGAGTTGTTTATTTATAGAGTTCTGGCGACGAGGTAACTATTGGATTAGGACCACGTGGCCTCGTCTCCTAGGTCGGAGCCTCCCATCACTATATCTGCTATACAATTAATATATTGACAACATGTCAATCGCTCTACATTCTAGGTTGACAATCCTGACATTCATCAATTAAACGTTATATCAATCATTCTGAAAGATTGTCAGCGGATCACTTGAAAGATAGCACGTGCTTTAGCCTAAAAGAGAGCTTCGAACGAGAAGGGTGCTTCGGCCAAAGAGAACTTCAGATAGAGACAGGACTTCGGCCACATAAGAGCCTCGGAATATGGAGATCAACTTCTTCTTTGATTTTTTTTTTTTTTTTTTATTTATATTTTGACCAATGGGCAGACTTCACTCTCATCTCCACGTAGACCGTGACATGGTTTTCAATTGGAGCATCGGCAACCATGCGTAACAAAACCATTTAAAAAAAATAAATTATGTGTATAGTCAGACCAATTTGGTTGGTTCCATTTTTGACAAAATCAACCTTGTTCGGTTTAATAAAAAAGTTTATAAAATTTAAGTTAAAATAAATAATTAATTTTAACCACTTACTTAAAATGATATACAATTTTTATTAACTTTTAACTTTAACTATAAATTTCATCAACTTTTATCAGATGTACTAAAAATATGATTTATAGCAAAATTAAATAGGGGCTTAATCTTAACCATTCCAAGTTTTTTTTTTTTAAAAAAATTTCACGTGACTTTTATCAGTCCAATAATGTGTTTGGCACCAATTTTGGGTATTATAAATTTTGGAATAGTGATTGATGGAAGAATGTGTGGTTGAAAAGTAATAATTTTTTTTTAGATTTGTGTGTAATATTATTTTATTTAGAGAATGTGTAGTTATAATTTACAAAGAGAAAAATAAAAATAAAAATTAACGGGTGCCAAACACAATGCAAGTTTATAAAATCGGAATTTGTTTTCTAACATGAGCACGTGCCTAGAAACTTAAATCATATTTTGATACACCAGTAGAATAATCATTTTCAAAAGGATTACACAATAAAAATTGAAGGGTTTCTGCCATAGATGTTGATTTGAAACTATAATGGAAAAAACTTGAGGATTAACTTATTTCTCGAGCGATAAGTTAAAGACCAATAGTGAAATTTACTTTTTTTTTTTCCTTTTATTATTATCATTTGAATTAACGAAAAGGGTCAACTATTACACTTTTATTCTTGTGGGCTCCACTTGGGGACATTTACGGATTTACCCTTTCGGCCGAAAGCAAATACATTGAATGGGGATTAAATAATATTCTCAAATAACCTTTCATAAGTCAAAATTTAACTATTGGTCCCTAAACTATTATTCATGTTACAATCAATGTTTTAAAAACATCGATAAGTATAAAGTAATTGGTCAAATGTCAAAGTCAAGTTGAGGTGGAACTAGTAATAACGTAAAAACTTCACAAATAAGATTTATTAAAAGCTAAATATATTCAAACCATAGTATTATTACTTAAAACAATATGAAATGTTCATAATCTTTACATATTCACATTTGTGTCTCAATTTTTTACGCATTCTTATTCTCAAATTAACGTAAATTGATTGTGATTATGATTTTTTTTTTTCAAATACTTTCTTTAAGATATAACAAAATGTCTCATTTGTCCATTATATTTTTGAATAAACAAAACAAATAATAATGCAACAATAAGAGTAAATATCCGAACCTTATTTTAAAGTAGGGAGAATATTCAAAATAGCC
>CAIGRF010161824.1:12815-30666 GCA_903798235.1 Fraxinus ornus
GTATCTATATATAAAATATCTGATTTTAGAAAATTAAAACTTGATATCTGATTTTTGAATTCAAATCTTCAAAAGTAGGGAATTAGGTAATTTTCACTAAAATATTTTGCCCACCCTTTGATAGACTTATTTCGACCTGGACTTTTAAATGAGATCAATTATAATTAATTTTTAACATTTTTATAGAAATTGATTAAATATATTATTGAAAAATTGTGAGGTCCATGAATTGTATAGTTAAGATTTATTGTTAACTTTAATTTTAATTTTCACCAAACAAGGACTTAATTTTTTTACCACATATCTATAGAGTAAGTGATGATCTATCAAGTCTTATTAAGCCTATGTTTGGTATTATTAAAAACTCAGATTTTAATTTAAGTCAAAGTCAACAATCAATTTTAATCATATATTTTATGGGTTTCACAATTTTTCAACCATATATTTCAACAACTTTTGTCAAAATTTACTAAAAAACTTATTTTAATCCCCATCAATAGGGGCCTAAAAGTCATAGGACAAGTACGAATGCACACACGTCAATTCGTGTATCTAATATAGCTCGACCAATTGGCTTAGGATTTTAGTCGTTCGGCTAGGATAGCTATCTTATTCTATCATCTCTCGGTATCACGAGAGTAATAGTTATCTGATTAAGCTCACGTTTGACCTCCATTATGTCAAATTATAATTTTTGAAATAGCTTCTTTTTTTCTTTTTTTTTGAAAATGTGTGGTTGAGAAAGGAAGAAATTTATTTTATTTACGTGTAATATAATTTTACAAAAGATTGTATCATCGAAAATAATAAGATAAATAAGAATATTTTTTTGGAATAATGGGACGAAACGTGGCTAAAAATGAAAATTTAGCCGTTGGATTGGTACTTTGGTAGTTGACACCTGTTGGTAACGTGTCAACACCATATCAAATTTCCCGGATGACTCACCACTCTTCCCCCATCCTTTCCACCACCATTTATACACTGCAAATTTCGTAGTGAAGGAAGAACAAGAAAAAGAGAAGAAAATACTAGAAACTAGTGAAAAATGCAATCTGCTAAGGAAACAGCAGCCAATGTTACAGCTTCAGCAAAGTCTGGCTTGGAGAAGACCAAAGCCACCGCGCAAGAAAAGGTTTGTGGTTGAGGTTAAGAATAACTTTTACGTTACTTTTATTCATAAGCATGTTTCAGAGTTGTTTTTCTTCATGTAACAGGCTGGGAAGATGACCACTCGTGACCCTGTGCAAAAGGAGATAGCCACAGAGAAGAAAGAGGCCAAAATCCGGGAAGCCGAGCGCCAGAAGCATGAAATGAGAGAGGCAGCTAAAGCAGGCAGAACAACCGGTCATGGTTACACCGCAGGCGGTACCACCGGCCACTCAACTGGTACCCACGACGTAACTGGACACACCACCACCGGCACCGCCACCGACTATACAGATATTGCTAGGACAGATTACCCATCTGGAACTACTACTACTCAGGGTGTGGTTGGGTCCCAATACCCTCCTGGGACAAACACTGGAGGGGGTGGAAGGGTTGGAGTTCAAGACCCTAATGCTCCCAGAGGTACCGGGGCTGGTTTTCAACATCGGAATACAGATACCTATTAGGGTGTAACGATTAACTATCGATGTATGAGAATAGGGGTAAATAAAGTTAGGCGTGTGGTTTATGTTTTGGTTTCCAGTCTGGTGTCTGTAGTGGACGTTTTACTTCTGTACTAGGTTTTTTTTCTTTGCTTTTTAGGGACAGTTGATGCTTTCACGTCCAACATATATGAAATAAGGTGGTTTACATTGAACATCTGATATTTTTTTCTTGGCAGCTTAACGTATCCTTTATTTAGAACGGATGATTTATTGTTAAAGAGGAAAGGACTTTGCTATGTAACATATGGGTTACAAGACATAGGCATGATTGTACAAAACTATACTTCTGTAGAAATCAATAATTGTCTGTTTTCTGAATTTGGATTTCAGGATTTCCGTATACGACACCATGGCTCCTCCCTATTGTTATCAATTCAACAATTAGCTTTTAAGATATGACAACTCCTGATTGCCATTTGATTACTATCTTTTCAACAATTAGCTTTTGAAATACGTGACTCTCTATTGTTATCAAGTAGTATGGATGTTGATACGACATAACAGTGTTTGTTTGATAATAGTTATGATGAGTGGTCTTATGTACTCATGCATAGTTAATGTGACATAACATCGAATTAACGGAGTGTAGTGATTCATAGTCATGTTGTAAGATATAGGATTGACATAAAATTTTGATATATAACTTATGCTACATTTACGTAACTTTCTACATAAAGTTTTACATAATTGACACATGACGACTCCTATTGGAGGAGCGCCTGGAGGCATATAACGTCACGGCTCTTTATTATTATCAAGTAGTACAAATGGTGATACGACATAACAGTGTTTGTTTGATAATAGTTATGATAAGTGATCTTATGTACTCATGCATAGTCAATCGACATAATATCGAATTAACGGAGTGTAGTGATTCATAGTCATCTGACATAAAATTTTGATATATAATTTATGAGTAATGCTATATTTACCTAACATTCTACATAAAATTTTACATAATTGACACATGCCGACTCCCTATTGAGGGGACGCCTGACCCCTCCCCAAGGCCAATAGGGGGCCACAATGCATCAATTACAACTAGTTTAATTTTATATAGATTTTGAATTTCCAACTTCAACCGTTGGTTTTTAAAATATGATTATCTTTGATTCCCTTTCTGGAGAGGAAACGATACAAAATTTAACTTAAATCTCTCATAAAGCAAATGTCATAAATTTGGATCGTGAAAAATGCAATAGAAATCCATGATGATTGGCAAATACTTTCGCAAAATGGATAGTACATATGAATTAATGCTCAAGTCATTACAATAATTTTTCACTAGTGTAAAACCTCGAAAATGCAAAAATTAAAATGTCCTCAAAAATAAAAATAACNCATGTTTGGCACCCATTCTCTATCTCATTCTCATTCTCATTTTTTTCTCTTACTTCATTTCAACCACACATTCTTCCAATAAAATAATATTACACACAAATTTAAAACTTTTCATAACTTTTCCACCACATATTCTTCCATCAATCACTATTATAAAAAAATTTATCTTCAAAAAATGGGTTTCAAACACACTCGTAATAAAGTTAAAACATACATGTCTATTTAGTCACTAAAGATCTAATAAAGTTAAAACATACATGTCCATTTAGCCGCTAAAGAACAAAAAAAAGTTCAAAGCAAGAGAAAAATAAACAAACTTATATACATTCATAACAAGGCAGCTCTCTCAGTTTTAAGTTATTTGTCAACGAAAGAGCTATTTGCCATGCAAAAATTTTCACAAAATGTGCAAAAGTAGAGTACGACTAGCATTTCATAAAAGATATATGAAACCTTTTCACAGAAGTTTTCTCTTTCCCTTACGGATCGCCGCCACCCCAGTTAAATCTCCATTTTGAGGAGAGTCTTCAACTACTATGTGCTCCTGCATAACCAAACCTCGGTTCCTGCACAATTTTCTTATCGGGGTAGTAGGCAATGATGCTTGATCTTCTTCAGACTCTGTAGACGGTTTAGTACTTCTTGATGTGTTCATCGCTTTCCTGTGTGGCATTAATTCCTCGCCAACAGCAACAGAGGACAGCATCAACTGATATAACAGCAACAAGAATTTATAAGATAGTGAAATAGAAATTATAACACTCAACTTCCTATTATATTCAGTTTAAAAGTAAAAAGGAATATCAAAGATCATATTTCAAATGCAGATACACAACAATATTTACAGCAGTACGGAAACACAACTGGATGGATGACCTCAAAACAAAGAGACTGCTTAATCAAAATTCCCGGAATTCCAGAGTAACAGAATAAATAACTAGTTCGTCTACTACTTAATAATGTACCTTCCAGTCTCTAAAGTCAAATCTGAATATAAAATGGCTGTAAGAAACATCTCCAGCTTGAACTGCATTGGCGCCAGGAGCATTCTTTGGAGCTGAAAGAAATAATCGCTAAAAGTTAAAAAGGAAACAGATGCCAGAAAGAAAAGATGAAACTAAATGAATTCCGCATAAAGAAACTTACCAACTAGATGACTGCCTTTTTCATCAACTTTTATGTCAGCCCTTCCATCTTTTACTAGAAAGGATAGAGCAAATAAATTTTCCACGGTTTGTGCAAAGGAGTCCCTGTTTAATATTAAATTCTCAAGATGTACTATCCTATTCTTCCTTAGGATATCAAACATCGTCGCCATATTTTTATCGGTGTCAGTTTTCTCCTCAGTAGCGGTTCCGTCAAGCTGCAGAATGTAAAAGAAACGTCAGACTAAATGGAAGCAATTAATCTATGTCATTTAAGAGATTAAATTTGCTGGTGTAAGTAAAAGTAACTGTCATAATTAAACTTCACTAAGTTTATAGGCAACACCTATTACTTCCCCGTCCATCTAGAACGCCACGGCTTATAGATCCAATTCCAAGAGAGTTGTTTCTTTAAAAAGAGAAAGGGGGTATTGAGACCATCGTGCTCAAGAAATTAGAAGAAATGAGAATACAGACAAAAATACACCTCATGCTGTAGGTGTCAAGTTCATTTTAATACTTCGTCAATGCATATTACTTTAGCAAAATTAGATTGACATTGCATCACCGGTATCTCTGATCATCAGTATTTCTCATTTCCAATCAACAATTTCATAACCAGTAACTTAAAGTTATGACAACAAGTTCACTGAAAAAAAAGGCCAAGATATTTAACCTCTTCAGGCTGAGCTCTTTCCACTGGCTTTGAGCGCTTTCTAGGAACCACATTCTTGCGTTGCTTCATCTCAGTATTCATAGGCCCAATCCTGTCAAAAATATAAGGAAATATATGCTAATCCAAAAGTTTGTGCAAAAAAAAATTGAAAATAGACCTAGGAGAAAGGATAATAGTGGTGTTTACATTGTACGACACCCATAAGCACTCCTGAAAACGTGAGAGACTGCTAGCCCAATGTCTTTCCAATGTATTGAATTCCTACCCTCATCTTGGCTACTATTTGGTCCACCTCGTTGCCCGAAATCCCTAAGCAGACAACTAACAAAATCTGAAGGGGTCACTCCTTCATTGGTATATGCTTTCACAGAGGTTACCAAGGTGTTTGTGATGTCAAATAGGGCTTCTGCATCTGCTATTTGTTCCCGTGGTTTTGTTACTGAATAGAGAACGTAAAAACATGAGTGTAAGCCAAACTTCCATGCAGACTCACAATAAAGTAAATTTATTTATATGCACAAATACGGTGCAAGTTTATCAAAAAGAAAAGCAGAAAATTTCATTTTTCCTATAAATAATTCTAAAAAAGATTCACCAATTTTCTTTATGGAATAAGGAAGAAATTTGTGATTTAGTCAAGTGCAAAGTATTACTCATACCCTATAAATATGATCATAAATTTCAAACATATTCCTATTATTCTTTTTTGGCATGGAACATAAAATGAAATGCAATTCCAAGATCATAGCAACAATATTGGATTCTAACTGTTTGGCTAGATAGCTGAGTTTTCTAGCAAACCAAATGGAACAAATATTTAAGGAAACCCAAAAATTATCCTCCATGCTCAAAACAGATTCCAGTCACTCTAAGATGCATTATAAACCACTAAATTTCAAATTTTGATATTATATATCAACAAATAAGGGGTCAAAATTACCTAGCTGATGCAAGTTATCAACTTCTTCAATTATTGATTTGAACTTATCTGAATCAACGTTTGATATATCATCTTTCTCATCTGCATAAAAATAAATAAAATCATCAATAAGAAGATATCAATTTAAAACTTTCAATTTAACAAAATGAAACTAACTTTATCTGTTGATTTTTCAGGCTAAAAAATGCATAAAAAACCACGATACACAAACTCAATTCCTATACCGAACCCATAATCCTAGTTTCACAGTTCACATTAATGATTATCACGCAAAATCCTGAAAAACAAATGAAGAATCGTGTATATCAAGGGCACGAGGTAAGCTTTTTTTTCATTTGGCAAGCAGTAAATAAAAGTACAATAAATGCACCGCTTTAACCATACACTTAATTTTTGCAATAAGCGATTTCATCATTCTCTTCACTTAAATACAAATTAATAAAAGTAAACAAATCCGAAAAAAAACAGAGCCGTAATGGCCTTGTCCCCAAAAAAATTAAAAAATTAAAAATTGAAAAACAAAAACAAAAACAAACTAAGATACTAAAATAAAGGGAAATCAAATTACCGCTAATTCGGTTCTTAACGGTGAGGTATTTCGACCGTAGCACTCTGCGTTGGATAGTACAATCTTCGGCTTCCCCAGAATCGCAATCCTCGTTGGCACCTGATGCTTCGTGTACTTCCCGTGCGTTGGTTCTGGTGCTCCTACTACTATTTCCTCGATTGTCTATCAATTCCCGCTTTACCGTTCGCACCATTGTTTGATTGTTCTTGGCAAGAAAAATAGAAATTCCAGGCTTCTTAATATGATAAAAAAAAATTTAGAGCTATTTCCTACACGCGATTTCCTCCGATTCTTGAATTTTGAATTTTATAACCTATATGGTTCGTAATTGTGGTGAAGATTTGGGGGGAATTTATGGAGCGAAAGTGAAAATGGTTTTCGTTTGAAAAGTTCGCGAAACATCTGATGCTCCCAACACCAAAGATATTTTTCTCTCCTCACTATTTCAAATAATATTTACCATTCAAAAGTCATTAAAATTTTCATTCTACTCATTTTAATCGTACATTTTTCAATAAAATAATATTTTTTATCGCATTAATAACTTTTCTTTCTTTTTCAACCACACAATCTCCATCAATCTACTACTCTAAAATACATTCTTCAAAAATAATATAACTTAAACACACCCATATATTATAAAACTACTTTTACTTATAAGTAATTTTTTTAGCTTAGGCAAACATTCTGAATAATTTATTTTGGCTTAATCGCATTAAACATCCCTACATTCGTCATGTAGTGTGCAAAACATCCATATGCTTTAATTTTTTTGCATTTTCACCAATATTTCAACGTTTCATTGCGGAAAACGTTCTTTTCACATATTTTTAACGTAAAATGATCAATATACCCTCATTTGTAAATAAAAGAAAATAAATAATAAATTACAATCTTACTCATAAACTTTTTAGAAATATAAATGAGTCCAAAATTTATAAAAGTACTAAAAATAACAATAAACTTAAGTCACGATTCAAATTTTGAGATCACGTATTATTATTTGGTCACAATTTATCTATTAGGTATTATTTATGGAACGCAAAATATCCAATTTATTGGGCACAATTTCAAATAATTGGTCACATATTATTAATCAATTTATTGGTCATAAATCATCTTCTTTATCAATTAGTCTCGCTGCCACCGCTACCACCACTGTCTATTTCACCAATCACCATCACGACCACCTCAAATCCACCATCTCCTTCACCTCTACCACAAAACAACCATCGACACCAACGCAAAGATGCAAACTAAAATAAAGAAAATAGATTGACGCTTCGCAGCAGATGAATAATCAACGGATGAATAGAAAATAGATTCATGAGAAAACTGATGAAAAATCATCGGCGCCTTGCGTTGGGTCGTGTGTAGTAGTGATGTGTGTGTGCTCTAATTGGCAGCATTCGTCGGAGTCGGAGCTGGAGATGCATTACTTCTACTTGTTGTCACCAAAGCCGCAGAAGAGAGAGAAAGAAGGAAGACGTGGGCTATGTGAATTGGGGATTTTGATGGCTTGGGTGGTTATGAGAAAAGAGAAATGATACTGAGGCCCGTTTGGTAGGGATTTTAATCCAATTAAAATTGAAAATATAGCCGTGGTCCCACTCGTCTAATAAAAATCAACAATAACGGCTAGTTTTTCAATTTTAATCCGATTTTAATCTCTACCGAACGGGCCCTCTGCTTCTACTCTTGTACCTTGAGGATCTCTTCTTTTTCCTTTCTGACCTTGAGTCTAATGGATCTCGGTAGTCATCAGATATATCATATATCAGATGTTTCACTATCCGAACTGCTGTCTCTGTGCCGATGACTACTGGAGTGTTTTCTCCTTCTTTCATCTTCAGATGAACTCCTGCTAAAGTTATGATGCTTGGGAGTGTTTGCATTCATATCTTCTATAGCAACCTTTCCGACTGACCCATCATCTGTTATTCTACTACTGTTCCNTTTTATATATATATGAGGGTATATTGGTCATTTTACGTTAAAAATAGTTGAAAATGACCTTTTTTGCAATGAAACATTGAAATATGGGTGAACATATAAAAATTTGAAACGTATGGACGTTTTATACACTACAAGACAAACGTAAAGACGTTTTGTGCGATTAAGCCTTTATTTTTCTACGCTTTAGGAAAATTTAAAATTCACCTCATTGTCAATATAAGTATAATTACTTTATTCTAACTCTCAAAAATGAAATTTTCATTTCAAAAATAAACTTTTTCCTCGAACTTATTTTAAAATTACGCATTCTCTCAATAAAATAAACTTACACGTAATTTTTTTTTCTATTTTTCAATTATACATTTTTCCCAAAGAAAATATTTTTCACTTAAAATAATCTTTATCGAACAAACATATAAATCTTCTTAAACCTCTTGGACTTGGCGAAACATGATCTTTTGTATAAATATTATTGTGTTTGGCACCCATTATTATTATTTTTTTCTCTTTCTTAATTATAACCATACATTCTCAAAATAAAATAATATTACAAACAAATCTAAAATTTCTCATTATTTTTCAATCTCACATTATTCTATCAATCACTATTCCAAAATTTATAATACACCCAAAATGGGTGCCAAACACAAGACACGTGACATCACGTCATTAATAAAATTATGTAACCATTGATATACATGTAGCAAAGTCCTAATGAAAATATACTTCAAAATTTCAACTTGTTTTAACTTTTAACAATAGCGTTGTCTCGAGACTTCACAATTCATGAATCCAAATACCCTTTTCACTTGAAATAGATTCATTTCATACCTTTTTTTTTTTTTTTCTGAATTTTTTTAATATTTCAAGAACCAAAATGGCACACAGTGCTAGTTTTCTACCTGTATTTTTTTTTTTCATTTTAATTTACTCGAGCTTTTCTTAAATTTCATTATTATTGTTTTCTAAGTACTTAGTGGCTAAGGGTTGTCAAAACATTTTAAAAAGAAGTTTCGTTCAGTGAGCGTGTGTCAAGTATTCATGTGCAACTCATAATACGAATAGAGAAGAGAAAAAAACTAAATGGGGGTGAAAACACTGTATGGATATTATAAAATCACTTGTGAATGAAGAATTTGTTATTAAATTGTATGCCACGTACAAATTTCGAGTATATGCTTATACAAGAATTACATTATCATGCTGGAAAAACCTCTAAGATATGCTTCTATGTTTATCAAAACACAAGCTTACACGAGAGATTCACAAATCGTGTGAACCAAAATTCACGAAACAATGAGACTTGTAGCTTATAAAACAAATAAGTTGGAGAATTCCAGGTAAATGTCACATTTGGTCCCTAATATTTGAAGGTGGTGATGTTGGATCCATAACCTGTCATTTGTAGCACATCGAGTCCCTAACCTATCTAAACGTCTTTCTTACAAAAAAATGTTAGATCAACAGTTGAATAAGTCAAATTTTATTAAAATAACCATTCTACCCCTCATTTTGAATTAGAAAAAAGAGAAGGCAATCCCTGAGAAAAATATCGACACGGGCGACGGAGGGAAGGGGTTTCTACCTACGAGGCGTAGGGGGGAGGTTGTTTTGCGGACAGTTTGGGATGTGGTGGTGTTGGCGGTTACATTCCTTTTCTTTTAGTCCTCATTATTATTTAATTGAAATTAAGGGTAAGATGGTCTTTTTAGACAAAAAAAAAAATTGTTTTTTAATGACAGGATTTTGGGTGTGTTTGTCGCCCATTATTGGGTTGAAAATGGAGTAATGAATAATATTTTTTGAAAAATGTGTCTGAAATTTAAAGTAATTTTATTGGTTTGTGTGTAGAATATTTTATTGGGTGAATGTGTAGTGGATATTGTTTACTGTAGCAAACAGAATTTGATAAAATTGTAGACAAACAAGGGCTTTGGAGTAATTATATTCACATCACGATTTTTATTTCTTGCACTACATTTTAATTGTATTTAAAATTTTTAATCTTTGCTTATTATAGCACTTATGCCCATAATGATTTTTCATGTCATTCTTATCATCAAATTTTTCGTTAGTTAACATATTTTGTATTTCATGTTCAAAAATACGTTGAAATGGCATTAATAACTCATTCTTCATCATATTTTTAAAGAATAAGTAAATAAAAAGTGCGAAAATATTTTTTCCTCATTTCAAAACATGGAAACAAAATAATATGATATAAATCATTATCCAGGACAATATGTACTAATTAATTGAAGGTTAAATGTAAGAATTCAACGAAAAATAACTAAGGAAATAATTGATAAAATGAGTAATGATTGAGAAGCTTGAGTACAATTAAAATATGGTGTATCAAATTAAAATTTTGGTGAAAATATAACTACTTTTTCGCAAGAGAAGGATAATGGTCTCACAGTTTAAATGTGTTATGGACTCGAGGCACTATAAATGAAAGGCTAGGGACGTCCACATCACAATTAAAGGTTAGGGACCTCAGGTGAAATTTACCACAATCACTTGGGCACTGGAGATTACAAAAATTGGATACAGAAGCTTTTTCACGCTCACTCTTGTCAAGTTTCAACTACAAGTGGCACGGACAAACCCCTCCCGCACCGGTGTTTGGGCCAAAATCCATATCAGAAATCTTTTCAATCTGTTTATTGTAAAATATGAAAGCCTCAGTTAAGCTTAGGGAAGATCAGAAACCTTTATTGAGAGCAAAAATCCCATTAAACATTTCGAGCTTCCGGCTCCAATCCGGAATAGTTGTCGGTGAATCCAAAGAACTCTCTCTAAATCTCGGCACTTTATTTGATTCCGGGCCTTCTTTCAAATTCTGTTACCGTCCTAATGATACACAAAATCCCTGTAGCTTTAATTTCAAGACTGGGATTGGGCAATTCGGGTCACCGATCGGAAGCCCTTTAACCATGAGCGCGGAGTTTAATTTGGCTAGCAGTAAAAAGCCCGGTTTTTTCATCCATTTTAAACCTGATTTTAGTGATTTTTCGGTGAAAAAATCGCACTATTCGGAATCTGTCGAGGGTTTGGGCGAAAAATTAACCGGCCACTTCACGGAGGGGAAGCATCTTTTGGACCCAAGGGCAGCGGCGAGACGGGTGGAGGGATTGTTGAAGACAACGGAGTTTAGTGCAAGGACGGCGTTGCCGGTGTGGGATTTGGCCGTGGTAAATTTACGGTGGGCACTAAGGGTACCACCGGAGGTGGCGGGCGGGATTAGATTGCCACTGTTGGTAATGAATAAAATAGGAATCCAACGCGTGGCAGAAACTACTTCGCCCAACACAGACGGTGCTGACGTGTCAAAGACATGTTTGGATGTGAAGAGACAGGTTGAAGTTTTTCAAACTGAGAATGGGATGTTGAGACAGGCTTTGAATGATTTGAGAACAGAAATAAGTGCTGGAAAAGTGAACCTTTTATCCCATGAAGTAGAAAAAAATAAGGAAAATGGGGCCTAAACCTTTTTATTTATATTTATGTTTTAGCTAAGTTTTTTTTTTTGGGAAGTTTGGCTTTGCTTATAGAGATTGTAAATGCTGTGTTTGATTAATCTTTTTTTGGCTAATGTTCAATGATATGGATGAGTTATTTTTTAATTAATGCTTACTATTAACCAACGAGAGTTAATTAGTTGACGAGAATCAAGTTAACACACCATCAATCACGCCCAAATTCGAAAGTTTACTTCACCTCGTAGAAGTCATTAAGCCCATGTTGTGTCATCATTTTTTAAAGGGAAAATTTAATAATTAAGAGGTTAAGTTCAATTTTAAATTTAAGAGATAAAATTTCAAATTTCAAATTACAGATTTTTTAAGGTTTAAAATTTAAATTTAAATTTTTTTTTAAATTTTATTTATAAATTAATTAATTAAATACATTAATGTCACATCTCCATATAATTTAGTCACAAATTATGTATAATTGGTCACAAATCTCAAATTTTACGTGTCATAAATTATTTTATGGTCACAATTCAAAAATTTTATATATAACAATTTGTTTATCGCCACAAATCAGAAATTTTATAAGTCGCAAATTATTTTACGGTCACTAATCGAAAATTTTATAGGTCACAAATTATTTTACGGTCACAAATCAAAAATTTTATAAATCACAATTTATTCATCGGTTACAAATAAAAAAAATTGAAACGTCACAGTTTATTCACCAGTCACAAATCACAAACATTATAAGTAACAACTTTGTAGACAGTCATAAATTGTTAAATTATCGGTCACAAATTAACAGTTTTTTATATCATAATTTATATTTTCATTGGTTACATATTATTTATCAGTCACAAATCAATGAATTTAATGGTCACAAACGACCAAATAATTTGTGACCACCACCAAAAACTTGTGACTACCACCGCACCACTCCTTCACAGCACCATCGCAACCATCGCCACCTTCATCGTCGAACCACCAAAAATAATATGTGACCACCACCAATATTTACGACACCACCTCACCACTGTCGTCGTCAAAACCACCACCACCTCCTCCAAACCAAAAGGATCCACCACCACCATCGCACACCGCACAAATCCACCAACACCGCACCACCCACAACACACCACCACCACCACCTTCTTTATCTCCATTTTCACCATACACAACCACCACCTCACCATAGATCCACCGCACACCCACCACGTACCACCGCTAATACCACGCCACACCGCACAAATCCACATACCACCATCGCCACACCCACACTGTACAGATCTACCACCATCGCTCACCGCACCGCACCACACCACACCGCCCACAACACACAACCACCATCATTATCTTCTCTATCTCCATTTACACCACACCCAACCACCACATCACCACAGATCAACCGCCATGTCCACACCGCACCACCGCCATACCCACACCGTCTTCTCATTGCACAGGGATCGCTGCACCAGCAGCTCCGATCCCGCCAGTCCGCGTGACAACGACGATCTGAGAAAGTGAGAAGAGAGAAGACGGTGAGACGAGAAAATGAGGAGAAAAATTATAGGGTTTGCATTCGCACGACAACGACGATATAGCGTTGATCAGACGGTGTTGCTGTGAGAAGACGGAGAGAAGAGAGTAAGAAGATGAGGAAAATTGATTATGGTTTTGGATGAAATATTGATTAGGGTTTGGGATGAAAATTGTATAGTTAATAATTAATATTTAAAAATAAATCATATGATTTTTGAAAAGTGAAACCTTATATCTGAAATTTGAAATTGAATTTTGAAAACCTTGTTTTGTGTAATTTCCACTTTTTTTTAAATAATCAATTTTCCACAAACTCATTTTCAACTATACATTTTGTTGGGTTTTATAACCTAAATTCTTCTACGATTTGCATGGTTTGGTGTATTGGGCCTTGAAGACATCTAAATAGGGTCCATTAAGGAAAAAATGAATTGACGGCGCTAGCCTATCGTCGGCTGGATGCTCGAGTGGAGTGATGAATTTTCGCGGTCGCCCACCGAGCGATCGAGCGCCATGCTATTCCAGATTTTTCTTGTTTCGATTATTCCACGAGTTTTTTTAATATAGTTTCAATCTATATGGCTTGACATACACTCCTATAAATTGTAGACTCTTCTTTATAAGTTAAAGTATTATTAAAAGTTAGAATAGTGTAGGAACACAATATTGTTGTGATTTCTCTCTTCATTATTAGTGAATGAAATCTTAAATTCATCTGCCAAATTAATTTTTTTTTCCCTTATGTTCTTGTTGTTGTGATCAATACTTCATATCGTATCATACAGGAGCAGAGCCCAGTAAGGCCCATGGTGGGCACAGGCCCACCCTGGACTTCTGGGTTCAAAAAAAAAAATTTGGGCTCAATTTTTTTTTTTTTTTTTTAGGCTGTCCAATTGTCCTAGCCCAAGAGAAATAGCCGAAAACCATTTCCAAAAATTTAAACATCCTTCACAAATCACAATTACCACAAATCACTCCATCTGCTCGACTCCGCCTCCCCTACTCCACTGTTCATCTTTTCCGTTCGCACCCGGCACCTCAACAGCTCAACTCCGGCATCTTCGCGCCTCCGGCAACTTGAAAACTTCCACCCTATTGCCCATTCAGACTTCGCAGGCGGCGCAGCCTTGAGTTCAGCCCTTCGCGCCCTCGCCAGAAGCCAGAAGGTAGAAGATTTTGGGGCTTTTCTTTTATTTTTTGTGTTGGTTGAGTTTATGACTTATGAAATTTAGCTATTTGATTTCTCCAGCCTCCGGAGTCCGACCTCTGCAGTAATTGGCTCAGGCTGACTGCTTCGAGAGTTCGAGGCATTTTCTTAATTTCTGTTGCAATTGGATTATTGGTGAATCCGTGAATAATGGTGATAGACTGATAGTAGCTTAAGATAATATTGTGGTCTGGCCTGTGAGCCTGTGACTGTGAATTAAATATTTTCAATAGATGGAGTCATGGAACTGCAAAACTGCTTGCTGCTCCTTTTTCTATGTTCATTTGAAATGTTTTTATTCTTTTTTTAATACTACATTTTGGGTATTGTTGTGTGTTGTGTGCAGTAGAAATTCACTGGGGTCAGTTATTTCTTTGAAATTGGGTATTGTTGAAATTGAATGCTGACTGCTGAGTAGGGCTGAAATTTGGGTATTGTTGAGTTGAAATTGGTGAAGTTTGGGTATTGTTGAATCGAAATTGCTAAAATTTGGGTATCGTTGAATTGGAATCGATGAAGTTTGGGTATTGTTGAAACGAAATTGCTCAAATTTGGGTATTGTAAAATTGAAAAACTCGAAAGGAACAAGTTTAATTTATAAACTATGTCATTTTTAATATTTTCGTATTATTATTTTATATTTTTATTATCATTATATCCATGACAAAAACTCGACGTTCAATATTTATAAGTTGTGGCCCCCCTGAACAGAAATCCTGGCTCCGCCCCTGATATCATATACCTCGTCCGATCCCAACGGGTGGTTTTAGATTTTACATAA
Source organism: Fraxinus ornus (assembly GCA_903798235.1). Taxonomy (NCBI): domain Eukaryota; kingdom Viridiplantae; phylum Streptophyta; class Magnoliopsida; order Lamiales; family Oleaceae; genus Fraxinus; species Fraxinus ornus. The sequence continues at coordinate 28,100 of CAIGRF010161824.1, forward strand.
TCCTTGTTCGTTTTCTATCACATACTCTTATAATAATTTTGCATATGAATTCATTACTTTTTTTTTAATTGTTAAGCACATTGTCTAAAATGACTTTTCACAAAACTTATTCCTAACAAAATAAACTATGTTCCATGACATGTAGATCCAATTAACTAGATCACACGACTTCACGTGTAATTGGATTTATTCATGTGCAGCAATGCCTACTACATATAAGGAAAACAAATGCACAAAAAAAAAATAAAAAATCACAAAAATAAAAATAAAAATAAAAAAATATAATAGTGATTGTTATAGCTGTTTAAATATCTAGTAGCTCTAGATCCTACCATGATGAATTGCAAAAATTCATAAACAGAGATTTATTTTGTGTAACTTGAATTTATCAAGCACATGTTTGATTTATTTAAAAATAATATTTTTAGTAAATTTTGATAAGAATTGATTGAATGTGTAGGCAAAAATAGAAAAATTTTATGGATCACATAACGTGTAATTGAAAATGAACCTGAGAAAAATGATTGTTAAAAAACTAGGACCAAACGAGGATTAAGAAATTTACATGAGATTCCCAGACATTTCACCACGCACATTGCTACTAAAAATGCCATTTCATTATTCAACCTTTTTATAAACTTTTGTCGGAGTGATTATCTGAAAAGTTGTTTTTCAGTACGTGTGGTTAAAAAATATGAAAAAAATCATGGAAATGGCGAAATTTTAACAAATATGGAACTATTATTTTTAATGTAAATTAATTAGACGTGCTAAGGGTAATATTGACAAAAGGGAAAAAACTTGAGATAAAATAGAAAGAGATAATAATATTCACACCACAACTTTTATTTCTTGCACCACGTTTTAATTGCATTTAAGGTTTTTAACTTTGTTCGCTAAATCTCTTAAGGTTCTCAATCTTTGTTCGACGAAAAAAAGTTAAAGAAAATAATTGCTACAATGAATAAAGATTGAGGAGTGTAAATGCAATTACAATGTGGTGGCATGGCAATATAATCACCTAGTAGAAAATAGGCTCCATTTTCATGTGATTTTGAGAGAATATATATTTTAGAATAGTGATTTTTTGGAGAATGTGTGATTAAAAGATAATGAATGTTTTGAATTTACGTGTAATATTATTTTATAGAAAAATATGTAGTTAAAAATGAGTTTTGAAAAATGTATTTTGAAAATAATGGAACCCAAACAAGAGCTAAATGTTTATCACCTATCTATACACTTTGTCCTTTATTAAAATTCAAGTTTTGATCAGAATCAAAGTTAACAGTTAATTTTAATAACGTATTTTATGAGTTCCACAACTTCTCAATCATAAATTTCATTAACTTTTATTAAAAAAATTTAGAAGTCCAACTTAAAAATGGCTCCCTCCTTTTCTCCACCGCTCGTCCTACACAGTCCCTTTATCTTCTGGCCATCTCAAGCGGTCATGATTTTTTATTTATTTTTAATTGAAAATAAAAGTTTACGTCTCAATTAAACTTTTAAGTTTTAAATTGATGGTTCCATCCGTTACAAACATAAGTGTGTAAAATTGAAATATTGAAGACTCAAATGCTATGAAAAATTGATCAATGACTCAAACACAATGTCGAAAAAGAGCTGAGAATTGCAATTTACACGTGCATGTAATTTACACGAGAATAATGGTAATGCTATTTAGCCGCACTTATATTTAAATATCAGTCCATGTGACACTAATATTGCATTAAATGAGATGTTTAACTAAACGAATCACTTAATTTCACCTTTTTTTGAATCTATCACTTAGAGGCAACTAAATTGGTATTGTAGCACCAGCAGTGTTAGATAGTATTATTCCGAGAATAATGATATATATCTCTATTAGATATGATATTTGGTCCATGAGATGGGTGACATGTTATGAAATGATAATATGCGTTAAATGTATGAATATGAAATTCAATTTATCGATCTTATCATTAACAACATCACACTGTGTGATACAAATAGCATACACTTTACATAAGTGAAAGTTGCACATAAAATGTTAGTGCTATGCTATTTATGCAGAACCACAACAAGTTGATTCACAACTCGACTCTTACTGTTGGATCAACGGGTTTTTTTTTTTTTTTTAGATCAAGACACTAGAAGTATTTTCTTTGATAAAAAAGTGTGGATCGAGCTCCAATAATAAGGTGATTGATACTTAAGTGTCTGTTTGATTGTACTTTTAACTTATAAGTGTTTATAAGTTATGAGTCTTACGGAACTTATAGATAACAAGTTGATAGTGAGTTGCAAGTCGTACAAAATGTGTAAATAAAATATATGTTTAACCAGATTAAATGATAATTTATAATTTGCCAAACATGTCAACAAAGTTTCATCGAAGGTCATTCAAGTAATAATTATATTTTATTTTAGTCATATAACTTTAGTTTATTTTTATATGATATTTGACTTATATATTTATTTCAAATAAACAATTATGTCCAATGTTATGGATCTCGTGACTTGGCTCACAAGCACGAGTCAACGCTAGGGATATCAACAAGTCGAGCCAAAACTCAAAGTTC
>CAIGRF010161880.1:0-16509 GCA_903798235.1 Fraxinus ornus
TTAAATATTTAAATAATTAAAACTTTTATATTAAAAAGAAGACTTTATATAATTCAAAAGATAGAGTATCAAATTAAATCTTCTCTCACAACCCGAGAGATTAGGCTAGTATAAAATTTAACCTTCTCACATTAGAGCAAGACCTCACAAAAGGTTCAATCATGATATGAGGTCTCAGGGATATTTTGCCATCAGTGAGAACTCGAAGAGAATTTTTTATTACAATGTTATATCGCAATCAGTCATGCACAACATCAAGTTCACAATATCTGCACCAATTGGTTCAACAGACAACATAATATCAAATAAAGCAAGTAAGCAACAGCCAACAGTCGACCAAAAACAGCAATTAGCAAATGAAATTGAAACATGTTAAGAACTTCAAGAAAGGGGAAATGGAATTACTTACGCAAAAATCAAAATGGTCGACATCTAGTGAAAAAAGGGTAAACCATAAATGGAATGATGACTTCTACTACTAATTAATACTTAAAAGAGAAACTAAGCATCAAATAATCATTAATCAAAGATTCAAAATAAAGTACAGAGAAGTAGAACTCACGGAATACGGATGGTAGCAGTGGAGGTTTGACTCGTTTGACAGAAGAGAACGGATGGTGGCGGTGCCGGTTGATGTAGAGACGGTGGCGACAAATGGTGAAGAGATTATAGAGTGAAGAGAAGAAGAAACGGCGACGGCGCGATTAGAGAAGAATAAGGCGACTGGTCAGTGGTCACTGGCGAGAGGCGAGAGTGAAAATAATGAAGATGATGGTAAGGTTAATTGGGGGTTTTCATTTGGGCTGGGGCTTTTGGGCGTGAACGAAGACGTGGTTTTTGATATACTAGACGTGGTTTTTGATTAATTAAGAGGGAAATTGTTTTTTATATTATATTTTCACAATCGCAACGTTCAAGTAAGCGTTGCAATATGTTGACTCTTTTGCAACGTTCGATGAACGTTGCAAAAGACTATTTTTTGCAACATTCTCCGAACGTTGTAAATGAGCAAATTTTTGCAACGCTCATCCGAACGTTGTAAAAAGTGTCATTTTTCGCAACAGGCATTGACCGTTGCAAAAAACGTGAAATAAGGTAGACTTTTGGCAAAATTCAATGAATGTTGCAAAAAAGGGGCAATAGCAACATGCATTTAAAAACTGTTGCAAATTACCTTTTTTTTCTAACCAATGGCAACATTCATTTATGAGAATGTTGCACATGCATTTAAAAACTGTTGCAAATTACCTTTTTTTCTAACCAATGGCAGCATTCATTTATGAGAATGTTGCTATAGACCTCTTAGCAACATTCAAGCAATGAATGTTGCATTTTTCATGTTCCAAAAAGTCATTTTTGTTGTAGTGTTTGTCTCAATTTTTTTTCCCTTCCTTTATTTTGTTTATCACATAATGAATTTTATTGAATGATGTTGGGCTCATCTATGTGAAAGAATTAGAGGCCTCTCAATTGCTATTTGATGTTAATCTTTGTTCAGTATTTGCCAGTCCTCACGGGGTGCATTTTGATTAATTGCTCCCAGCCTCCCCTGCCCCGTTTAAATGACACTTCCAACAATTATGCAATCACGGTCATCTTTCATTGATTTACTGTAGTTTATGTTTTAACGAATATTTCCAATTCAAGCAGCTTCTGAAAATCCTTTCAAGGGAATTTTTACTGCTCTTCCCAAGCCCGGAAGAGGCGAGTTTGGAAAGTTTTACAGCCTTCCCGCTTTGAATAATCCTAGAATTGGTATGTGACTAATTTTGGCACCATCCTTTTTTCGTTTGTGATCGATTTCACTATATTGACATTTCTCAGAGGAGTTTATTATGTCCAAGTTTTCAGTCCGTCTATTTCATCTCCTCTTCTAATATCACGTGTTTTTGGCGTTGTTGGAGACATTTCAGGCCATTCATATTTTCAGATAATTTTTATCACGAATCTTAACGTTTATGTTTATTTATTACTTCTACTCCAGAATGAATCTTACATTCCTTATCTGTGATACCCATTCTTGTAGACAAACTTCCATATTCAATTAGGATACTTCTAAAATCTGCTATACGAAATTGCGACAACTTCCAAGTTACCAAGGAAGATGTTCAAAAGATCATCAATTGGGAAAATACTGCGCCCAAGCAAGTTGAAATTCCCTTTAAGCCAGCCTGTGTTTTGTTATAGGTGAGAGGGTACCTTGTTGTTAAACTGATAGTTATAGAATAAATTCCTATCATCTTCCTGTAAAGCTTTTACTTTTCTGTAATAGGATTGTACTGGAGTTCCAGTTGTGGTTGACCTCGCTTATATATCGGATGCGATGAAAAACCTTGGCAGTGACCCTGACAAGATCAATCCCTTGGTACATTGCTTTTCCTCTGCAAATAATATCCGTGCAATGTGTTTTTGGTAGTAGCAAAAACTAATGCTTATAAGATGTAGAGCAGAATAGTATATAAGGTCACAGTGCATTATGTTTTTGACGGGCAACATGTCATCTTTTCAAATTTCTATTTTCCACTTTGTGGGCCACCATAGATTACATAGTTATTTGTCCTAGAGAAAATTCTTGTTATTGGATTCAGGTTCATGCATTTCATATGTTGCTTATGATATCTGTTCACACAGAGAAAATTAAGGAATGGCTTCGAAGCTTAGGATTAGGTGATCAACTTGGGAAAGTGTTTGAATATCTATCTATCTATTTTTGTTCGGTCCAGTGGGCTTATTCTTCTTTCCAATTGCCCATGGTTTGGTGAATATTACACTGACAATTAGCCTTTGTCTAGCCCTCATTCTTTGAAATTTTAATGGCTGGAATAATGTTTTTTGGAAAAATGTGGGGTTAAATTCGACCCACATCAATTTTATACATTACCGTTGCAATTAGTCACATTTTCGCCATCATCTTCATCTCGATGAGCTATAATTTTTGGATTGAAGTCACAACTTCGTGATTATGTATTATATTTCAATCATCGGTTCTAAGATTTAGCCCTTATTTGACTCCATTGTGGGAGTTGATCATAGATGGGCATTCCCATGGAGTGAAATATAACATAATCTCCTATTCTAGAAGTGCTATTGATTTATACAAACTTCATACATTGTCCATTTTAGTTTCCTTTAATTAAGCCATAGCAAATGTATTATAAATACATAAATAAATTCCTAAACAGTTATTAAAAATTATTTATGACCTAATTGTTGAAATGAAAGCTCTCTTAAAGAGCAAGACAGTTTCCTTCCAATCGCAAATACCGAACCTAAAACAAATACAATAGACCAAAGATCGAGCAAAAACATTACAAAATAAACAAATACCAATGGAAAAAAAAAAAACACAACGGGTCAATTTCCACCAACTGAACAAAAATGACATAGGGTAATTAAACCGCAAAAAAATATATAGAACAAAGTCCAGAACAACATGCCCTAAGCTAGAACGACATACCTTCGATTACGATCTATGGACACAACGAACAACAAGTCAACAACGCTTGCTACTTAAATCGTAAGAATATGGCAAAAAAAAAAAAAAAAAAGAGAGAACGAAAGTGTAAAAATAAGAAAAGTTTAGAGATATTCATTGTAATTAAAATATGGTATAGATAATAAAACATATGGTGTGAATATATTTACCCATTGAAATATAAGTTTTGCTAAACTGAAAGTCATTGCCAATTAACCAGAAGGGATGGAATCACTCACTTCATTTTCATTTGCAAGATCCAATTTCTTCTTGAGGTACTTCTGGATGAAAGAAACTTGAATACTCTCATCCCTGGGAAGAATGAAACAGCTATGAAGTGTCAAAGTTCCAGATTGAGAATGATATAATAGGTGGAGATTGTCGATGTCAAATTTCCACATCAAATGTTTGATATTATTGAAGTGGAAACATGTGTGCAAGAGAGCTTTATTTTATAAAAGAAATCGCTAAGTGGTTGAGTGTCAAGTGCGTGAATAGTGAATTTCGTAGAGTTTTAACAAAATTTAAATTATAATTTAAATTGATCAAATATTCTTTTTATCCACAAATTTTATAGCTTGAAGTAAGGTGGGTGAGAACCTTTCATATCACTCCTTGCAGTGTTGAAACCAGAAATTTTATGTGGTAAGGGGGAAGGGGGATGAAAAATGTTGCGTGACAAAATATACATTAAAAATATTCAAAACTTCTACATAGATTTAGAAAAATATAAAAATATTGTGGGGACGGTTGCCACCCTCGTCCCCTGTCCTTCGGCTTCTACCCCCTTGCAAATGGCTAGTGACAAGTGCACTGAACTCTATGCAGGAGGCCTCACACAATCGAGTCAACTGTCAATGTAACGATCCAACCTCTATGTTCAAGTTGTTAACTTATGTACTTGGTATTAAGATTCAACTGAAGTTTCTCTTAAGAGTAGGTCCAGAGTTCGAATCTTGAGAACCAGATAGAAATCTGTGAGGGATAAGATTGGATAGGCTCTCCTAAAGCGGACATTACTAAGTTAACGGCTTGGGCATAGATGTCGAATTGTTACAAAAAAATGCTCATTTTTTTTTGTAACGACTTGCTTAGCTAGTACAAGAATTCAACTAAGTCATTTTTAAGGGAAATGCCGTGAGTTCGAATTTTGGGGACACAATAGAATTCTGTATTGGATAAATTGATATCAAGATTTAACTTAAATCGTTCTTAAGGGAAAGGTCGTGGGTTCCAATCTTTGGGACGCGATAAAATTCTGTAAAGAGTAAAATGGGCTAAAACTCTCTCAGAGTGGATAATACGCAAGTTAACAATTTTGACACGGATGTTGGATCGTTACAATCAAAGTTCGAGTGTGGATTTTTAGAAAATGGCTTGAGAGAGCAATGTTTTTTACTCTCTCTGTCTTTTGCATGTACAATTGAGTGTTTGACCTCGACTTTTTCCATTAGGGCAATTATATGCTCGGTCTCTTGTGAGAGTTGATGAGGAAGACGCTTTATGAAAATAGGATCGTGGCCTTCTCAAGGGGTTGCAATGGTGACTGTTGCCTTGACAAGCCAAGGACCTATACTGAGAAGGTTTAGTGGTCTAAGGCCATCTATCATCGACCACGACCACGACCACGACCACGACCATGACCTCGACCTCGACCTCGACCAAACCTTTCGGTTACCCCGTAACTTATTTTAGGGAGGTAAGGTGTCAACGTGGGGCATATTTTACAACACATACGAGATCTTGACAAGGTTTATCTTTCTCAGCAAGGCCCTAGTTAGGCCATACGGTGGCCACACAGTCACAGACAGAAATGGACTAAAAAAAGGCAAGGATGTTGGAGTTGTTTCTATTTCTCAAGTCCGTAGTGAGAAAAAAGAAGTGGGGTAACCTCACACAACTACTTATTTCACATTTTCCTATCCAAATAACCAAGATAAAAGTTTCATTCATTTCCTCCACCAATTTTTTTTCGCTCTGAATCGTAAATACGATCTCTTTTTTATTTAGTGATGTGTAAGAAGTTAGAGAACTTAGAAAATGATCATCACTCGAGTCGACGACGCAAGTGTCCTATAAATAGTCTTGGCCGAAGACTTGAGACATAAGAGGTGCAAAAGATTGGAATCGTTTATCACTTTTTTATATAAAAGAAAAGTGGGAAATCAAATGTATCTACAATATTCTATATAAATTACCTCAATAACTTTAAATTTTCACTTAGAAATACAACTGACGTTTTGTCAACAAAGTTGTCAAACTTTTCGATACAAGTAGAATAACTCAAAAAAAATTCCCTTTCTCAATGGTTTTTAGATGTTCTCAACCCGTTCCATTGTTCTCTATCTAGAACTTTTTTTAACTTTATTTTATTATAGAAAATATGAATTAGGAAAAAATAAATAAATAAATAAAATAGCTCGTTATATTGTAAGAACGAACCCTCTCCACCCCCACACCTCCTCTCCCTCTCTCGATTTCGACACCCAAACCCAGTCCCCCCATCTCACCCCACCCTACTCACAGAGAATTCATCAAACGAGACGTAACGCCCCAATCAAACATCCGCTTTTCCCCCAAATCATCCATTCTCAATTCCCCTTTCTCAGATTTGCAGGTTCATATCAAAATAATCCCTCTCACATCTAGTGTATTCACCCACTTATATGAATTATTGATGCTTTTTAGTTTATCTTTCGTGATGATACTTGTGGGTTTGGATTATGTTTTTAATGCAGATACAATTAGTAAGTTGGGAAATGGTCGTAAAACCCATGTTCGTCTGGTGGCGCTAGCATGCACCTCGTAATTTACGTGGTGGTGGTGGGTTCATAGATTGGTTCCCCATTTCTGATTTGTTGATTTTAGTGGGTTTGAAGAATTACTGTGATGCCGAATCAAGTGGTGAAGGTGAAGCGAGAGGCGGTCTTGCCATGCATGACATGCCCACTCTGCCGCAAGCTCTTCCGCGACGCCACAACTATTATCGAATGTCTTCACACATGTGAGTCTACTCCTGTCATTGTGTAATTCTTTGGAATTCTATAATTCGCTTTGAATTTCATGAGTAAATCATTTCCGGTGTATGGTCAGTGTTCTTCTGTGATCTGGATTTTGCTTTCTCTTTCGTGTTGTGGCATCTGGGTTTGGGGCTGAATTGTTTCCTGGATTGCACGTTAATGATCTGGGCGTCAGCGATGTGTTTATGGGTCTTTCTGAATTTTCCATGTTTTATAAGTTTGAATTTTCCTTTTTCTGTGTTTATGGATATTATGTATGCTCAGTGGGATATTTTATTGACCTGATTTCTGCAGTCTGAGTAAGTGGTGTGAGCAACTGATCAATTCGCTGAAAGATTTATTTATTATTTTTTCTTGAAAATATTGTTATCAAAATTTGAACTAGCGAGGAACAATCATTGGTACCAGGGTTTATCCCTCTGTCCCCGCTTGATATCATATAAATTATGATTTGAGGCGAAATAAAGGTACAAGTGTATACAATATCTTCCTTTACTCTTTATTGCTTCAAGGAATTCAATTTTTATGTTTTCACCATGTAATTTTTAAATTTTTTTGATGAGGAATCTAATATTTTTGCCTTTGGATACTATCTAGTTTGCAGGAAATGCATATATAAGAAACTTTCAGATGAGGAAATGGAATGCTGTCCAATATGCAATATTAATTTAGGATGCGTACCATTGGAGAAGTTGAGGTCAAATACTTCTTCTAATGCTGTCTCTCCCTGCGCACACCTGTTTATAATTGCTACGTCTTTTTCTTAAAATTTTTGATAAAAAGTTATGTAACTGGAGGTCAATGATGGTTCGTGCATTCACTTCCCATTTCCCGAAATCATTTTTGGACACCTTTGAAACACACATTTGTCTTATACTTAAAAAGTCTTCTGATTCTGGAGCTCATTACCTCATCATCGTCTTTTTTCCTTTGTTTCTTTTTTTTCTTTCATATCTTTGTTATAGATACAATGCCGAGCTTATGGCATAAATATCTTTGTTTCTTTTTTCTTTCATATCTTTGTCGCACAAATTTAGTTGTGCTCAACTTTCGAAATCTCAAATGTTTTGAGGATGTTGATTGTTCTGTAGTTCTGCAAAATAAAGAAGAAAAATATCGTCAAGAAAATTAATTAGGCATAATGGGAACAAAATATCAGATAGTGAAGGTCTAGATTCACTTTTATTTCATTGGTATTAAAGAACTTATGGCATGAATACTGTTATAGGGGAATTTTTTTGCAAGCAGATGCAATTTCGGTCATTTTTTGTATTCATATCTAAGAGAATTGTAGCTGTTGAACTTTTCATCTGATGGTTGATAGTCTAATAACTCAGTATAAATTACAGAGCTATCAACCCCATAGGTACTTGTAAGTATCACTAAACTCTGAATTTAAAGTGGTTTATAGCTTGTTTGTTTACACACTTCATGAGCAATTAAAAGTTTATGCTTGTCTTAAAGTGTGTGGAAGTGCACTAATGTGTATGAATATGTTAAGGTAGAAGGGGGTTTCGTGTGTGTGTGCAAAGAGTATAAAAATGAATTTTGTATATTAGGCCTGATCATAAATTGCAAGATGTAAGGGCAAAGATATTTCCTTCTAAGAGAAAGGTAAACTCTGAAGTGGTGACTCCAATTCAATTACCTGCAAAGAGAAAGGAGAGATCACTCTCGTCGTTGGCGATCAGTGCTCCTAGAGTATCAGCACACAGTGGAATGACTGGAAGGAGATCGAAATCTATTGCAAGAAAAGCATCAAAAAGTTCCAGTTTTACAATAGAGAAAGCTGTTGACAAAGACGAAGATTCAGTGGAAGAACGCCCTGAGAACTCTAAGTCGCCCGAGACTCTAAACAAATTTTTCCAGAATACCATGCTGGTAAGGGAAATATATAAGTTACATATATTGCCTTAATTTCCGGATTCCACCTACAATTATCTACATGTTATGCACGTCTCGAATACCATTCTTCGTGCTTACTGATATTGCTTGTACAGAACCCTAATGCTGCTGAGACATCTAGCCGACTTAGTCCTGATGAAGAAAGAGAGAAAGGTTCTGAACCATTGAAAGGGAAAGTTGATCTTTGGAAGCCGTTGAATTGTTTGGTGGAAGCAGCGAATAGGAGTAAATCATCTCAGTTGGCCCTACAAGGATCTGTTGCTAAGTCGGATTCTATACATTCCCATGGTAATGAAGGACTCGTCCGTAAAACCAAAACCAAGGAACCAGGAACAAAGTCAAAAGTTCAACATGATAAGAATGGCAAAGACCGCGACCATGTAGAATCAGAAAAAACTAAAAAAATGCGTAGAATCCAGCAGAAGAAGGCACGTAATTTTGGAGAATTTAGAATAGCTCCCCAGGACGTGCTCAATGCTGCCACTGCTACCTGTGAAAAAAGAAATAGTCCAATTTGGTTCTCATTAGTGGCGTCTGATGACCAGTAAGCATTTACTTCTACTAAAGGGATCATATCTTCTGTATATACTGGATGCTGTTGTCTATGTTGTCTCTGGTATTTTCTGATTTACTATGATATAATTTTTTAGGGAAGGAGAAGCACACTTGCCACAAATTTCTGCCAGTTATTTGAGGATAAAGTAAGTTCTTATCCGCTTCATTTCATTCTAGCAAATGAATGATCAACGCTCATAAATTAAACATCTTGTGATGTTATTCTCCACCAGAAATGCTTTGATTTAGTGATTTTGTCTTCATAAATGAATAAACTTGCTTGTTGGTGATATTATTCATTCGCAAATGAAAGAAACGTGCTCGTGGAGAACTTCCTTGATATGATGCAATTCTCCAACTCTTTTTATGGTCCAACTGGAGAGTATAGTCATATAGTCATAACAATGTGTCATTTTTGGAGTTTAATTTTATGAGTCAAAATGAACTGATTATGCTTCTGTATGTTATAGCGTTAAAGTTCATAAGGTTTAAAGAAATGAAGTTTTTATTGTACACATTATGACTGAAATACTATCTTTCTTCATATCTGCTTCATTCGTCACAGAGATGGGAGCATAACGGTTTCTTTTATCCAGAAGTACCTGAAGAAGAAATTGGATCTTACTAGTGATGATGAGGTAAGCAATTCTATCCCTTCCAATTAAATAGCAATGGCTTCTAGTTTCGAATAAGTTGGATTTAAGTAGCCATTGTGGATGCCTGCTGCATGCATGAGGAGCTATAATGGCTTACCATGTCAGATTCTTCATATTTCTTAATTGGTCTTTAATAATACTTAGAATGTGTGAGAAGTCATAGTTTCAGCGATGAGTATGGATGATGATTCTTTTTCTATTCACTTTGTAGGTTGAAATAAAATGTATGGGACAGACAGTCGTCCCCACATTGACACTGAATAATCTAGTTGATATATGGCTTCAAACAACTACTTCGGAGACAGTATCAGCCACTATTGGTTCATCAGCAAAGGACTTTATGATGGTATTAAGCTACACTCGCAAAGCTCCCGATCTTTGAATGGGTATCACTGAGCATGCATCAGGATTTGTGATTTCTTGAAACTGTTATCGCTGCCATATTACTACTCAGAGGCCAGAGAACATTCCAATAAGTTGCATAGAAGCAGATGCAAAAAAGGCTTTACTTGTGTTTATTTATATCGGGATGGATGAGTGCACTTGAGTTCTTGTATCTGTTTCGTTGTAGGTTGATTTTCAACTCTATATTCCCCTATAGTCTTGGACCTTCACAATGTATTACTATTACATCATCGGAGTTTTACCGGCGTCATATTCTAGTTTTGTTTTTTTTTGTGTACCGAACTTCTTGTTTTGTTGGTGCTAGAACTGTTATAGATTGTACATAACAGCTTCCTATTCAAATGAATTCACCTCTGTTCTATGGATTATGGTTGAAAAAATGATGTTCTACCAGCTTGTGTCTTAAAAAAGCATCAAATCGAGGTGAAATAAGACAATTGAGAGGTTGATTACATTGCTACAATTACCAGCAAAAACATAAAGGAAAAGGAAATGAAAACATAATCAAATGACTATTCATAAAACAAAGTTTTACTTGTTAAAGCAGTAAAATTGTAATGATATCCAATATTCAGAACCCTTGCAACAAAAACTTGCAATTCTAGCCACAATTTTCATCCATTTTGTAACACTATACATCTCTAATGCTAAAATTTGTTCAAACTGTTGTGTAAGTGGATCCAACAACAGAGAGCAATCCGCCATCGGCAACTTCATCTTCATCCAAGAACAAATCCTCTGTACCCCTAAATGCTGCGTGCAGAACCAAAATCACCAATCCAATTAAAATCGACACCAGAATATTCAGCCAAACGCCGGTGAAAATCAAGCAAACAATTGTCACAATTCCGAGCGCGATCGAGACGACACGATCATCCACCATACGATTGAACAGCACAATCGGCTCATCGCGAAAGAAGTAGAGGAGAAACCAGAAGACGAATACTATCATGAACACGATCATGGAAATTGGGTGCCACAACAGGCTGAGGAAAAGTATGAAAAGCATTATCATCGCGTAGTTTACACGGAAGTAATTAAAATTGCGCTTGAGCCGCGAGGTGAATTCGCTGAAGCTGTAAGGGATGGAATAGGAGGCCGGACGGGAGAAGAGCTCGAGCCACGGACGGCGTGTGGCATAGATCAATTGCATCCGTGATTTGGCGCGAAGAAAGACTCCTCCTCCGGCGGTTGCGCTGCCGTATTCCGTTGGCAGAGAACTGTACCCGGTGGACATTTTAATATTTATTTTATCTCGAACTCGAAAATCCGAACCCTAAAAGAGAGAGGAAGAGCGGTGCTAACTTTCGTTTCGTTAGTAGCTGCTCATTTATCGGAGGGATGTGAACGGCGTGGTTTCCGGAGAATTTTGCAAACGTGTGCACGACGACGACGAGGCAATAGACTTGTGTAGCTTCGAACAAAAGAAAGAGCTGAAAGAACAAAGAAAAAGAAAACTTGAGATATTTTGAGAGGGAAAATAGCAGCGGAGGTCCTCAGTATTCCACACAATAAGCATTTGTAGTCCCCCAAAACTATTAAAAGGAGCAATATCCCCAAAGAAAGGCATGGGTGAAGCAACTGGTGTTACAAGTCACATGTAAATTGATGTGTAAAATAAACTGTGTACAAACGTTACGATAGGATCATAGGAAGGCTGTTGTTTGGTTCGTTGGATTGAATTCTTCCATCGAAATATGCATATGTTAGTCTACGCTCTACGGTATACAACAAAGCATTGTTCCCAAAATTTTTTTAGCTCATATGGAGCAATTGCTAGATATACTAATTTACTCGTCTGTTAGGATGCCTTGATTGCATACATCACTGCACTTCCACCGACACCTATCGTAACGATAAGCGGCTCTTGCTATCGAAATCGTGAGCATCAACATGTAATTCCAGATTCAAATGGTAGTATTAGGTCCTTTAGCTATTGTTCTTGAGAAATGACCCGATCTGGCACATTCTTCGAAAGAAGGTAAATTGACTTTTGCTAGGTGAGGCAAGCATGGGAAATTGCTAGTGGTGGTTGACTCTTGATTTCATCAACTGCTGTTGTGTGGAGAATTTGCAAAACTATATTGTCATTGAAAACAATATCGATTTTTTTTTTTATTTGCATTTTGACAAGAGAACCTGGAAAAGATATTAATGAGGAGATTGTAACAAAATAAAAAGAGATATTTAATGCCCTCAAAGAGTAGCTTTATTGTGTGGAATTAAAATAATACTGTTGTCGAGGAAGAAAATTTGGATGAGAAAACTCGACTCAAGTGAGTAGATTTGTAATACAGCATTACTATCTATCATTTGAACTATTAACACATATTTATTGTTATCGTCGTATATTTATAAGAATTTTGGTGTTACGAGAAAATTGCTTTCCAAGAAAACATACAAAAGGCTATTCTTCTTCGTTTGATGTTGATTGTTCTTGCTAACTTAAAGTTGTCGGCAATTAAACATACTTCATATTTACCAATTAGTTTGTTGGATATGCTACTATTTTTACAGCGTCAAATCCCTCTCAAGGACAGTATTGTGGGATACAGACAGGCATACGAGGATGATTTAGTAAGTAAATTAAAGATTCTTTAAAATTTAGGGAAATTTGCAAAAGCAGTCCCTAACCTTTGATTTGTGTCAATAGGATCACAAACCTTTAAAAAATTAGCTGCTAAAATCCAAATGGATGGACCATCTATTTGACCGTCGTTAACCAGGAAAAGTAGACTTTGACTAATTTTAACTAAACTGAAAAGCAGTGACGACAAAAAAATCTGCCCCGCCCTGTCCCGTCCCGTCCTGCCCTGCCCTGCCTCGCCTCGCCTCGACGCTGGTGAAAAAAATCCGCTCCGATGGGCGGGGCGAGGCGGGGGTGCCCCGCCCCGAAGCGTCCCGAACCCACCATGAAGAATAATTAATTACAGATTTAAAAAAAAATAGTTAACTGAAAATTTTTCTAAAAAATAAAAATAAAAAAAATTAAACGGGGCAAGTCTGCGCCTCAAACCCACCCCGCCTCGTCCCATCTAAGGTGGGGAGTGGCGCTCCCCGCCTCGAACTCACCCCGTTGCCATCTCTACTGAAAATTGATGAAATTGTAATTTTAAAATTACCACATTAAACAAACAAACAAGAAAAAAAAATGAAAAACCTAAAAAAAAAAAAAAATGAAACAAAAAAAGTTATGGGTAATTATATTATGCCTCCGTTTGAGCCATCTTTTTTTAAAATGAGAATGAAAAATATAGTCGTTATTGGGGCCACATAAAAAATAGAAAATTTGAATTTAAATGTTGATGTGATGGATAACGGTCATATTTTTCATTTCAACGAGGAAAATAGATAGCTCAAACAGGGCCTATATTACCATCATAAAATTTACTTGTTACGTTACATTTTTATTATTTACTTAAACGACTCTAAGTAAAATTACTTAATTAATCATATTTTAAAATTTTCTTTTTTAACATTAAACAATTTTCATAGACATCACAATTATTAAATTAAACAAACATGTCCATTATTTCGCAGCGGGGCTAATTCTTTAAAGTTATCTTCTTCTTCTTCGCCACCTCACCTCACCCCACGCTACCCTACGCCCTTTCCGAACCCCGTCTTTGAAAATCAACCACCACCCCCGCCGCTGCGGTCGTCGGTCAACTTCAGCACCATCGCCGACAAACAAAAATCTAGCAAAACGTGTTCTATATCTTGGATTGTATAGACTATGATTGAAAACCTAGAAAATACTTTGGCCTCAGATAGTCAGATTGAGCTAATATTTGATACAAAAGATGAAGCACTGACAGTGTGGATTTTATATTTATACTAAAAAATCAGCCACCATCACCATAAAATGTTGATTTCTGCATTTCTTCACCAGAAGCCTTTCTAGAGTGTCTCCCCCGACACGTACCCAGAATCTGACTTGGTTCTGCTAGAATGATTGCATGTCAACTTACAGTATACTTCATCTGTTACGTTCAGAATGAGGAAAAATGGAGAGTTGTGCACGAAGGAGATGGAGAGAATGAGAGAATAAAATGATATATTTCTCTGTTCTGATTATGTGTACAGTAATGGGCTAAATATATACATTTATGCCTAACAAACTAACCACATTCTGGTAAAATAAGAAACCTTCTAGAATATATATACAAAGAATTAAAAAAGAGAATAATAATAAAAGGAAAACAATATATACAAATTAACCCTTTCCAGACTTAGCATTTGATGATAAATGGGCTGTGCCTGTTGTGGAAGCTGGACGACCTGCAGCTTGAGGATTTTCATTGTGTAATAGCCCCCTACAAGATGGAGAATAGAGATTAACTATTCCCATCTTGAATAAGTGTTGCCGTAGAAGATAGGAGGGTAAGGCTTTGGTAAAAATATCAGCCAGCTGACTGTTTGATGCAATGTGAGCAGTGGTGATGCTTCCCTCTTGAATCTTGTCTCGGATTAAGTGGCAATCCAATTCAATATGCTTCGTTCTTTCGTGGAAAACAGGATNTTTGTACCACAGTTCCTAATTTTTCAAAAATTTGAGACCGTAAGTTATGATAAAATCTATAAAAATGTGAAAGGTTAGATAGGAGCTGGTGCTGTAATTTTCCATAAAACTTATTTTTCTTTAAATTCATTTTTGACCACACATTTTCTCAATAAAATAAATTTAAACGTAGATCCATAATTTTTTCATATATATTTTATTTTATCATTTTTCACAAAATTTATTTTTAAAAAATCTACACAAACATAGCCTTATGTTTTAACTTTCATAATGTCCTAATCTTAATATCATCTATTTATTGTCCCAAAGTTCAATTTTGCTTTTTTATCTGTTTTTTTAGTAAACAAAAGGTCAAGTGATCTTATCCATATGCCTCGGAAGTACAATAAATTTCTACCTTATATGCATTTTTGTAACTTTTTTCAAAGAAAAGTTCAAAGTGCATGTTAAACTAGCTATAAATGAATTTAATTACAAATTACAAGTAGTTAGTTGCTTATTTAACTGAAACATGAGTTCTTGACACGTCGAAATATTAATTTTAAGAATAAAAAAGACGAACATGCTAGTGGATATATTTGAAAGAATAAATGTTACTTATGTCAAAAAAAAAATGTTAAAACGTGACACCTTTTTAATAATTTTAAGGATTACTCTTAGATGGTGTTTGATGTAGATTAAAATTAGATTTTTAGCAGATTATGATAAATGTTTTTGAAATGTGTGGTTGAAAAGTTGTGGAACACATGAAAGATGTGGTTAATATTGATTGTTTGACTTTGATTTATATAAAAATCAAATTTTAGTTCGGACCCAACATGGGCTTAATTTATTGTTATAATTCATAAAGAAAACTTACAAGTAAAATTTTTAATCTTAGCCAAACATGATTAGCTCAAGGAAAAGGTTGTCATGAGCATCAATGTCGAAGAACACATCAGTACACTAAGTCGACACGAGGTTAAAATCTATCTAGTCAATTGATAATGTCTTAATTTAATAAGAATAATAATTATTTAGCCCTCTTTTGGTACATATTAAAATTTTCATTTTCATTTTTCTACTCATTTTCAACCACATTTTCTTCAATAAAATAATAATTTTCATCACATCAATAACTTTTTCTTCTTTTCAACAACGCATTCTCCATCAATTTATTATTTCAGAATATATTCTCCCAAAATAATGTGGTTTAAACACACCCTTAATCCTTCTCCAATAAGTAATTGTGACTTAAATAATCTTACAATATGTTTATGCTTTTTAATAAATTTTATTAATCAAATTCAAATACATTGTACAGTTTTAACTAATGATTCACAGTGATTAAACGAACAATGAACCGTTTTCATAGTTAGATACTAATTATAACTATAATGAAAGATTGAAAATTAAATTTCCCGGTTTTTAAACCTTGCGAGTCGGAGACTTTGTTAAAATTATATAAAACGGTAAATTAAAGAGTCGCCTAAAAAATTTAATCACGACTAGTCTAGAACTCTTCATGCATGACTTTTAGCCACCGTTTGGTACATATTATTTAAAATTTTAATGCCTGGAATAATGTTTTTATTTTTGAATAATGCGTATTTTAAGAAAAAAAAGAAAAAAAGTTTTAAAATTACGTGTAATATTATTTTGGGATATTTTCACAAATGTCCATAATTAAGGGTATGAGTTGAAAAGTGTCCAATTTTCAAATTTAATACTAAACTGCCTATTATACCCTTAATGAAAAAAAAAGACATTTGAATCTCTACGTATTCTCGACATTTCAAATGTCATTCTCGACATTTGAATCATGTTTTTATTTCAAAAGTACACACGTCAATTCACAATATTAAACGTTCTCGACATTTAAAATGTCATTCTCGACATTTGAATCCCGTTTTATATTTCAAAAGTACACACGTCAAATCAAAATATTAAATGTTCTCGACATTTCAAAACGTCATTCTCGACATATTAAAT
>CAIGRF010161895.1:0-14907 GCA_903798235.1 Fraxinus ornus
ATTTGGGTAAAGTGTTGCAGTGGTATGAGGACACCAACTTTGTGCTAAACTGGGAAAATGTCATTTTATGGTTCAAGAAGGGATCATGTTAGGGCATCTGATATCAGCTAGGGATATTGAGGTAGACAGAGCTAAAATACAGGTTATTGAGAAACTACCACCGTCGATAATAGTGAAATGAGTCAGAAGTTTCTTGGGTCATGTTGGGTTCTACTGCTGATTCATCAAGGACTTTTCCAAAACCTCGAAGCCTTTGTACAATTTATTGGAAAAGGGGCTTCATTTCACCTTTATGAGGATTGTTTAACAGTGTTCAACACTCTAAAGGAAAAGTTGGTGTATGCTCTAGTTTTGGCTGCTCTAGATTGGGCCTATTCATTTGAGCTTATGTGTGATATCAGTGATCACGTAGTGGGGCAGTTTTGAGTCAACGCAAAGAAAAGATTTCATATGTCATTCACTATGCCAGTAAGACTTTGGATGGGGCTTGGATAAATTATGCCACTAAAGAAAAATGAGCTTTTGGCAGTGGAGTTTGCCTTTGGCAAATTCAGAAAATATTTGATTAGGTCTAAGGTGATTATCTACACAGATTATGCTGCCTTGAAGTATCTGACGAGCAAGAAGGATGTAAAGCCGAGACTTATTAGATGGATATTCATGTTGCAAGAGTCTGACTTAGAGATTAAAGATAAAAGGGGAGTGAGAATGTTGTCACCTCTCGTTTCGAATCACATGAGTCAGACCCTATAGAGGAAATCAATGAAGTTTTCCCGGATGAGATGCTATTTTAGATCATCACTACGCTATGGTACGTAGATTACGTAAATTATTTGGCCCACAACCTGCACAAACCAGAGTTGGATGTTGTACCATATGCACAGATTGAGTTAACTTATCAAGCTTCAATGTTAGTGCTTCAATTTGTGCTCCCAATGTTGTCACTGAGTCTACATTGTGTATTCCAGCTACTCTCCTAGAAGCGCCCCCATCAGATATCCAGTTGGCCTGATTTTCCCAATTTTCTCAAATAGATGATGTGCATCATCTACCTCAATGATCAAAATTGATCCGCCCATAGAAGCATCTATAATATTATGGAATTTAGAGCGCAATCCATTGTAGAAGAGATATATTTGCGCCAAGGAGGTTGTGACATCATCCATATTTTTGTACCCTCCTTCAAAGTGTGAAGAAATATACGCATTCAAAATGCATCCTGTGACATCCCCTCATGACTAATCACGTCACACAACATGGTAAAAGCTTGAATGTGTTCATGCGGATTTTCCATAGCTTTCCCGTTGAACCTGATGTCTTGATGATTCTGAAAGAGGTTTATAGCATCTAGTCGGATGTGGAAGTTAGCTTGTCCAAAGGGTGGATAGATGACCGGAGGTTGAATTGGTGTCGGTGGTGAATTCACATTCTGAACCGGAAGTGCTACATTCTGCAATGCATTTTGAATCTGATCTTGATTATCTGTCGTTACCCTCATTTTTCTTTGTTCTCTTCAGTGGTGATTGAAAGTCCTTTCAACTCCGGGATCTATATAGAGTATTCCGTTCATGTCAGGATCTTATATAAACTGGTGAAGACCTACAAAAAGTAAAACAAGAAGAAATCAAGAATCACAATTAAAGCCTAAAAGAACAAAAATAAAAATAAAAAAATCGAACTAAATAGAAACTATAAAACTAAAATTAAATTCGTTAGACCCCAAAAACGGAGCCAAAAACTTGTTCAGACTAAACTCGCAAGCGTATAAGATCGTTGCACAAGTAATAAGATTTTTGAGTTAAGAGTATCGTTCCCATGAGGAATAAGGTCTAATTTGTAGTTCAATAGCTACTACTAAACTCGAAGTGTGATGATATTAAAAGAGATGGTTTATATGTAATCAATATTAATCCTAAACTAACAAAACAAATGAACTAATTATTTAATATGTAAATGTTTTGTATTGAAATTGTGAATCTCCATATTGTCATTTAATTCAATTCATAATTCATAATCTAGTAAATTCATGCATTCAAGACAATCGATAATCCACTATTATTCAATATTCTTTTTCAAGATATATTAAACATATATTCAACATGATCCAATCATATTCCTAGTCCGAATTCATATAAAAACACGCATTGATTCACAGGATTTATCACACATGATTGCACATGTCATAGATATTATTCATAATACCTATTGTTCATGTGTTCATTTTACCACATTCTAGTCTTATTGTGAGTATTCCTACATTACAACAAACAACTTACTATCTAATTGGTGATCAAGAAATCAAATAATTCAATGGGAATGCAAAACCAATCAAGAAAAATCAAGAAATACTAAACTAATTGTCTTGAATTAAAATAAAAAACAGTAGGGTTCATTGTTCATTCAATACAATGAAAAACTTAGTCAAACATTCTTATAATTACATTACACAAGAATAATTGGAAAAACATCAGCCGGATAAAAGAGATGGAAGAAGTAGGAAAAATCCACGTTCTTGACTCAAATATTCAAATCGGGCTATAAATCTTCAAAATCCTTCTATGATTCACCTTGAATTGATGTATAGACTAGTTATGATGAAATTTAGGTCTAATGGAGGTCTCCCCATGTTCTAGTTGAGTTTGGTATTTAAAGGATACCAAAAAGATTGCATTGAATTGTTACCAAAACAAAATAAGGAATGTTCAATTTTTTCCCATTTAGCCTTAAGGTACGCACCTAGTGCAACCTAGGTGCATGCCTTAGGGATTTGGGTAGCCTCGTCTGGTCTGGGGTACGCGCCTCTCCTAATTCTCGGCAGTTGAACAGTTTTTAGTATTTTTATCATAACATTATCTCCCAATATCCGATTGAGGTCATTCAAAGTGCATTGGAAATATAACTCAAAAATCTACAAATCTTCCATAATACAATATTTACAATTTGAGTATTTCCTATGCCAAAAATGGGTCACAGGCTGAGATTGAAAAGTTCGAAGCATAACATTTTTCTGCTGAAAGTTGATATGTGATAATACTTGAGACAATATTTCATCCCTTTGGCTTCTTTCCTCATCCAATTGATGCCTAAAACTTTCAAATCTTCATCGTGAGGTTCAACGTAACTTTTAAATAGTTGCATTTCAATCCCCAAACTTTGTATTCGATACAATTGAGCCATTTTCTGCTATCTTTGCATTCTTTTCTCCAATTCTTTATCAAACATTAAGTTTTACCTACAAAATGAAATATAACACAAGTTAAGGTAGTATTTTATCTAAAGAAAATAAAATATCATCGTTTAGGACCTCGAATTAGCATAGAAACTACACTTATCAATACACACACACACACACACACACACACGTCCACACAAAAAAATTAGGGGAGGAAGAGAGATTGAAGCTGAAAATTGGGAGGAGAACACACACATATGCCGCCTGAAAAGAAAAAAAAAAGAGAGAAAAAGAGGAGAACAGTGAGCGACAGATTTGAGAGATTGCACATATACACTAGTCGTAAGAAGGGAGGTTACACAAGATAGTTTGGGCGGCTAAAATATATTATATTACATATATACAAACAGAGGCCGGCTGCTTGAATATATTTTACACATATACACTAGCAGACACGAAATTGGATCCTTCTGGAAGTCAAACATTGTAGGTGCAAGGAGATTACATATATACCTAAACATAGAACATGGAAAAAAAAGGCAGTCTTGGATAAAGAAAACACATACACACACGCAGAGAGCTGAGAGAGACTACACATAGATTGCGCTTGCTAAGGAAAAATGATATATATGGCAAAAGACGGCAGCTTCACGTTTCATCAATTTTTGGTGATATCATTCCACTTTTGCGTATTTAATTTCGACATCATGTTAGGCTAGTTTTTCAATTGTATTGGATGATGTTTGAACCTTATTTCATTTATTTTAATCCAAATCTTCAATTTAAGAATTTCACGTTATTATTTGATTGATTTTACATACACACTGCACTACTTATTGTTTGATCACCAATTAAGTAGTTAGTTGCTTGTTGTAGTATAAAAATACTCACAATAATTCTAAAATGCATAAAATCAACATGTGTAATTAGAATTAAAAATAATCTCTTTCACACATGCAATCTTATTGATAATTTAAACCAAATGCATGACTTTTATATGAATTCGGACTAGGAATATGATCGTGTCCTGTTAGTCATGGGTTGACATATCTTGGAAAAGAGCATTTAACATATTAGCTTTATCGGTTGTAAAAAATGCATAATTGAATAGAATGATTATTGAGAATTGAAATAGATGGAAATATGGGGATACATGAATCCAATACAATCATTCACATATTAGAAAAACATCATATTTATTTGTTTTATTAAATTAGAAATTAGTATAAACAACAAAACACAATTCTATTTTGTCGCTACATTTCAAATTTGATAAAAACTATTAACTCACATATTTTATTATTTTTACAACGATCTCGTACGCTTATGGGTTTCAAGCGACCACTTGACATCGAGAATGAAATGTACTCTATTCATAGCAACTTGTCAGAACGCAAATTTTCAAATATTTCCACTCGCATGGGGAGTAGTTAATTCGAAAAGTGATGAATCCTGGACTTAGTTCTTTTAGAAGTTACGGTTAACAATAGGTGATACACACAAGCTTGTGATTATATCTGATCGTGCAACATGTATTAAAAATGGAGTTAGAAATGTTTTCCAGTTTGTTCATCACGGTAATTGCACATATCACCTGTAAAAGAACTTGAAGACAAATTTTTCACGGATTGATCTTGCAACTTTATTTAGGGTAGCATCGGAGGCATATACTGTAACATAATTTGAGTCCAATATGGTAGCTCTATTAGATGTGGCAATGACCTAATACATACGAGCGTACGAGCTCGGCTCATGCTCGTCACGAGCCGAGCTCGTGGGCCGAGTCGAGCTTCGGCTCGTGAGTTCGTCAATTTTTTTTAAAGATAAACCTTTATTTTTTAAAAAAAAAGATAAATTTTCCTCATTTATCCGAACTTGGGACCGACTACTTATATTTCGAGTAGGCGGAGTTAAAAATCATATACGAACAACTTTTTACGTGCACGAATTTTTAAAAAGATTATAAAAGTAATATAAAATAACAAATTTTGATTAATATAATTAAACTAAATATCACTTACTTGACGACGTGCAATTTCGAAAATAACCGTCTTGTCAATTCTTCATGCACATTAATGCTTCCAAAATATCTTCTTTCAATCGACTCCTAACCTCGGACAGAAACCTCTTACCTGCACTAAAAAAGACTCTGAATCTACAATGTTAACCGGAAGTGTTAGTAGGTCTTTTGCCATCGCAGAAACCATTGGCCATCTTCGTTCATACTTTCGCCAGAATTCAATTACTTCTTTTGAGATTTTCTTAATTTTTTTGTTATTAGACATATTATGATTAAAGTAATCAATTAATCCAGCAAGCAATGAATTTGGACTTGCATCCGATGTTTGATTACATGCAGTAGACAAACTACAACCAGAGGAACCACCTACATTTGCATCATATCTATATGGGTTAATACATTTGAATAAAGTTACTATTTCAGCATCATATCAATTGGAGGAGTAGGTGTAGAGGGTACCCGATTAATATTTTCACCTATTTGTTTTGCATATAATTCATACATTTCACAAAAAATTTGTTCTAAATTTTTATAAGTCATAGGTGTATCAACAGTTAAAGCTCTTGAAATCTAATCAATTACAAATTTAGTACTCGATAAATTATGTCGGGGGTCCATGATGCATGCTAACGGATATAACATAGACAAGTCTTCCCAATATTTTCTAAACTTGAATTTCATGGAATATAGGGTCATTTTTATATCTATGAAAAACCCTAACAATTATATAAAGACTTTCAAGTACTATACAACTAGTGGAATATTAAACTCCAGACAAAATATTTGTAGAATCATAAAAATTTATCAAAACATTTTTAATTTTAAAAACTAAAATTCAATTGGATTCATTCAAAACAGTATCATCATCGTTTCTAATATGCCTATTGTTATAAAATTTAGTTATTAAATGTTCAAAGCATTCGCATGATTTTAATAATAAGTAAGTGTAGTTCTATCTATGTCATACGTCACTAATAAATGTTTTCGTATTCGTCACCCTAGATTCGGCACAAAATTTCTCGAATGCTTATTTTCTACTAGGTGAAATCATGATATACACTAGTGCATCCCTAATTCTTAAAATTCTTAATATGTTTCAAACTGTCATGCAATATTAAATTAAAAATATGGTACACACATCGAATATGAAACAAATAACCACCTAAATCGGGTTGTAGTACTATGCACAATTTATCGATAACTACCTTATTAACACTAGCATTGTCGAATGTAAATGAAAGAATTTTACTCTCGTAACGATATTCTCTAATAATGTTTATAATAGTGTTATATATGTATTTAGCGTTGTGAGGAAACTCACTAATTTTAAAAGCAATAATTTTTTTTATGCATACACCAAAGGATTCATGATTCCAATACAAGCATTCACATATTAGTAAAAACATTATATTTATTTGGTTTCTTAGTGTAGAAATTAGTATAAACAACAAAACACAATTCTATTTTGTCGCTACATTTCAAATTTGATAAAAACTATTAACTCACATATTTTATTATTTTTACAACGATCTCGTACGCTTATGGGTTTCAAGCGACCACTTGACATCGAGAATGAAATGTACTCTATTCATAGCAACTTGTCAGAACGCAAATTTTCAAATATTTCCACTCGCATGGGGAGTAGTTAATTCGAAAAGTGATGAATCCTGGACTTAGTTCTTTTAGAAGTTGCGGTTAACAATAGGTGATACACACAAGCTTGTGATTATATCTGATCGTGCAACATGTATTAAAAATGGAGTTAGAAATATTTTCCAGTTTGTTCATCACGGTAATTGCACATATCACCTGTAAAAGAACTTGAAGACAAATTTTTCACGAATTGATCTTGCAACTTTATTTAGGGTAGCATCGGAGGCATATACTGTAACATAATTTGAGTCCAATATGGTAGCTCTATTAGATGTGGCAATGAGCTAATACGTACGAGCGTACGAGCTCGGCTCACGCTCGTCACGAGCCGAGCTCGTGGGCCGAGTCGAGCTTCGGCTCGTGAGTTCGTCAATTTTTTTTTAAGATAAACCTTTATTTTTTTTAAAAAAAAAGATAAATTTTCCTCATTTATCCGAACTTGGGACCGACTACTTAAATTTCGAATAGGCGGAGTTAAAAATCATACACGAACAACTTTTTACGTGCACGAATTTTTAAAAAGATTATAAAAGTAATATAAAATAACAAATTTTGATTAATATAATTAAACTAAATATCACTTACTTGACGACGTGCAATTTCGAAAATAACTGTCTTGTCAATTCTTCATGCACATTAATGCTTCCAAAATATCTTCTTTCAATCGACTCCTAACCTCGGACAGAAACCTCTTACCTGCACTAAAAAAGACTCTGAATCTACAATGTTAACCGGAAGTGTTAGTAGGTCTTTTGCCATCGCAGAAACTATTGGCCATCTTCGTTCATACTTTCGCCAGAATTCAATCACTTCTTTTGAGATTTTCTTAATTTTTTTGTTATTAGGCATATTATGATTAAAGTAATCAATTAATCCAGCAAGCAATGAATTTGGACTTGCATCCGATGTTTGATTACATGCAGTAGACAAACTACAACCAGAGGAACCACCTACATTTGCATCATATCTATATGGGTTAATACATTTGAATAAAGTTACTATTTCAGCATCATATCAATTGGAGGAGTAGGTGTAGAGGGTACCCGATTAATATTTTCACCTATTTGTTTTGCATATAATTCATACATTTCACAAAAAATTTGTTCTAAATTTTTATAAGTCATAGGTGTATCAACAGTTAAAGCTCTTGAAATCTAATCAATTACAAATTTAGTACTCGATAAATTATGTCGGGGGTCCATGATGCATGCTAACGGATATAACATAGACAAGTCTTCCCAATATTTTCTAAACTTGAATTTCATGGAATATAGGGTCATTTTTATATCTATGAAAAACCCTAACAATTATATAAAGACTTTCAAGTACTATACAACTAGTGGAATATTAAACTCCAGACAAAATATTTGTAGAATCATAAAAATTTATCAAAACATTTTTAATTTTAAAAACTAAAATTCAATTGGATTCATTCAAAACAGTATCATCATCGTTTCTAATATGCCTATTGTTATAAAATTTAGTTATTAAATGTTCAAAGCATTCGCATGATTTTAATAATAAGTAAGTGTAGTTCTATCTATGTCATACGTCACTAATAAATGTTTTCGTATTCGTCACCCTAGATTCGGCACAAAATTTCTCGAATGCTTATTTTCTACTAGGTGAAATCATGATATACACTAGTGCATCCCTAATTCTTAAAATTCTTAATATGTTTCAAACTGTCATGCAATATTAAATTAAAAATATGGTACACACATCGAATATGAAACAAATAACCACCTAAATCGGGTTGTAGTACTATGCACAATTTATCAATAACTACCTTATTAACACTAGCATTGTCGAATGTAAATGAAAGAATTTTACTCTCGTAACGATATTCTCTAATAATGTGTATAATAGTGTTATATATGTATTTAGCGTTGTGAGGAAACTCACTAATTTTAAAAGCAATAATTTTTTTTTATGCATACACCAAAGTGTGTCTATGTACTATGCAGTTGTAGCTATATAACCTCTTTTATTAATCAATTCCCATATATCCGAAGTTAAAGATATAACACCACCATATTTTTCTAAATCTGCAATCAATAGTTTCTTTGTATGAAGGAAATATTCTAGTGTATCTAAACGAAGAGTGTTTCGACTTACCCCATTGTACATCAGTTGAAGATATTCTTTCACGTACGAGACGAAATGTTGGTTATCCGCTATTGCTAGAGACAACTCAGCATCGGCAACGAACTTCACCATTTTCGTTCAAGCTTTCTCCTCCGAATATATCCATGAAGAAAGTGACGTAGTAGCAAAACCAATGCTTGAACTACCAAATTGCAGTTGGTTTGACCGGTAGGAAGAAGCCCATGTTTGGCCGCACATACTTTGTAGTGATGGTTGGGATGGGTGGTTCCAATGTCTTTTTACCATACCAAACGTTGTCGACAATATTTACATATTGCTTTAGATTCTACAACTCCATCGACCACACAACCTGTTTGAATCAATTTAAAATGATCTCAACATTTTACTTGTTTTTTCACCTTTTCTCTTTTCTCTTCCCTCTTGAATCGGGAATATCTAATTAATGTTCGTCCTTCCGTTCCGCTTAGAAAACAACAACGTCATCCAAATCAATTGATTAATACTTCTATGAGCATTGAAATTCTAAATATTTTCGAAAATAGATACTTCGTTTAGACCAACGAATTCATTCTGAAATTGACTTTGCGGCGTGATTGGTGATTGGCCTCCGATACTGAACAAGCCTTCAACAAATGTGTGTTGATCCATTTGTGAATTGTGATGAAATGTATAAGTAAGTAACAAATCAAGAATTGAAAGAAAGTTAATTTGTAAGATTGTAATTATAAATTTGTAGTGTGATAATTGATATTGAATAATTGAAATTAAATGTAAAAGTAGAATTGAGAAATGAATGTAGTAGTCTGTAGATAGATTGTAAAATCAAGAACTTAAAATGTAGAAGAGACTAGAGAGTAAAGAGTGAGAGTTGGGTGAGAAAAATGGGAATGGGAGAGGTATTTATAGGGAAAAAATAAAAAAAAAATTATAACTGGCCATTCTGGCCACTTTTAAAGTTCAGTGACCGTTGGTATTTAGGAAAAAACAAGGGAAAATATTTTTAAAAAATTACTTTTAAAGTTCAGTGACCGTTATCGAAACGAGTGACTGTTCAAAGGCCAGCCACGAGCCTGAGCTCGTAGATCACCTTGGATGAGCCCACGAGCCTGGCTCGTAGGTGAGCCATTCGACTCGGCTCACCAAATTTCAACGAGGCGAGCGGTCGAGCCGCCATTAAGCTCTATGCTGTAAAAAAAGGGCGTCAAAAAGTACCCATTAGAAGAAAATTTTACGGGATACGTCACAATATGATTACTACAAATAATTCGAAATATCTAAATGGCTTGTTGAAGAGTGCTCGAGAATTTCTCATTGTTGGTTTGATTGAATATATTCGAGAGACACTGCAAAGGTGGTTTTATGAAAGACATGTTGAAGCTGAAAAATTGTGTTAACCACCTCACGCTACCTTTAGAAAAAAAGATGTGCATGAAATATAATGAGTAAAATGGGTTGGAGGTAAATCAGGTATTTTCGAACATTATCAGGTTGGTGACAATTTAGAACACCACTTTGTGGACTTGGATGAAAAGACATGTACGTGTAGGAAATCTGATTTGGACAAGTTCCCTCCTACATTCTTTCCTCTGACCTCCTCTTCAAAGTTTGGGTCCTTCTCAAACTCTTCCACCTTTCTTTCATATGCAGGCACATCCGTTACAACATCAAATCCAACCTCATTTTCCAACCCACCATTCAGTTCATATTCTGGTACATAAGTTGTGATACTAGTGGCACCATCAAATGCACTAGACATTGAATGGAATCGACCCGCCACAACCAATTCAACCATCATGTCAATCTTTTTCTCCATCATATCAAATCGAGTTGATATGATTGCTTGTAACATTCCCTCAAGTTTTTCCATTTCCATTCTCAGTAAATCTGCTATATTGATCTCATGAGATATTGGTGGGGGTTAAGATGTTCTGGGAGAGTGTTGGTGGAATGCATGATGTGGCTCAGCATCATGCTCAGCTTAATCTCTTTTGGAATGATGTAAATCACTCTCATCTTCTCCCACGATCGGTGTCAACTCTTTCTAATAGACCTCATCGAGTTCAGCTTTAGTGGGAATCAATGTAGAATTAACCTCAAACCGCAAATATTAAATCGTGCAAATCATAAGTCATTTGCTAAGCTAATTCCACAATTTGATCCATTAAACTTTTTTAAAAAAAAAAAGGCAATTTACCTCTTTCGATCTCAACCTATAATCAATGGCGGTAGATGCTAACCTCTTCGGCATTTCCCAAGCAACAATTATTGGAATTGCATCTGGATACTTCGTAGCAAACTTCAATCCCAAAGTTGGAATCGCTTCGAATGCTCAAATCTATGGAAAAACAAACATTATTATTTCACGACACGAATTTATACATAAAAAATAATACAAGTCAAGTGCATTATTTGTTCATACCATTATAGCGAGGGGAAAGCCGTGCAACGAATACCGTCAACATGACTCTCATCCGACATTCAAATTTTTCACTTTACCTTCCATTTCGCGTTTGAATACATTTATTGTGTATTCAAATGAAAACTTTCCCCATGGATATTTCTTGAACCTGCCCAGATCATCCACCAAGTCTAGCAACTATAAATCGATGTAGGTGTTTTCCTCCTTGACCTACATGACGCACGCCAAGATTACAATCAATCCCAACTTATACTTGTTGTTCTTTCTTTGCTTGCAACATACAAATGTATTGTAAGCATCTCCCTTCGTAATCTTCACACACTTTTCTTAAAATATTCTTTCACGATCCGACACTCCGCCCCCAAAGTCTTATCTACGTTATTATCATCGCCAATTTTAAGCCTGTCACTAAAACAAATTCTTCAAATCCAAATTTTGCTTGTTTATCTCCTATCTTAAACTATACTTCTTCTTTTTTGCTGAACTTCATCTTTCGCAATTGTAATTGATGTACAACCTGTGAAGCCAACTTGTTTTTTGAAATTTGTAATAAGAAGAGATCCGAAGCAACTCTCGAATAGCTTTTTTTATAATTTGTTTCTAGCTTCTCATAAACATCTTGTATTATCGGCAGTCTATATCTTGTTGTAGTTTTAGCGTCAACTTGAATCTTCTCCAGAGCAGTGCAAATTATAAAGCATGTACAAATATTAGAACAACTGATGACAGTAAAGCACATACGAACAAGATGCATAAGCTATATAAACCAATTTAAGCATACAGATTTCTAATAAAATAAATAAATAAATTCTATACAGATTGCAAACACTCATAAAAAAACTAGAAACAAATGTGATATGTAATAAATCTAATTGAGAGTTCGGTTAAGAGATTGCCTCTAAAAAACAAAAGAAGCTAGCTAAATTCTAACTTGAAATTAATGCGCGTTTTAAATTAGATAGTATCAATGTTCCTCATAGCTAAGTACATCACGTTTAAATATCGACAAAATGAAGGAAATAATATTAAAAGCATCATGCTAGTCGAGTTTCAATATGATCAGTTAAGGAAATTAACAATCAAATCAATCCAAGTTGCACATATTATAGTTCAAAGGAATCATATAATTGCAATCATTTTGACAATAAATAGAGATTATCATCTACAACTTCAAAAAAAAAAAAAATCTACAATCAATCCAGTTCCTAGAATTGTTAGTGTACTATATTTCTTATGCGCAGAACTTATGGATTATCCAATATCTTTGAAACATGTGGAAAATCAGGAGGTCTGGTGCATAGTCAGATTTACTTGAATTTCATGGAATTTAAGGTTTTCTAGAGTGGTCCTTGGAGTAAAAAAATCTCCAATAGTTTGTTCAGTAATTCTTATTATATTTTAGAATGCATGCCAAATTCCATCTCGAGAATATGTTCTTTCCGAACACATAAACACACATCAATTGCATTTAGAAGGGTTGGTCTGTTTGTTACTTGAAACAACCTTATCTATAAGAAATGTTATGTTTTCATAAGTTTAAAGGTTATAAAAAATTATTCAAGTCAACTTTTGGATCGAAATCCAGAAACACAAAGTTCTTTCAATTGGTATTCAAGTCTAGGCATTCAAAAATAGAATGATTGATGAAAACTCCTTTTTTAAACTTCTTCCACTAAACCCTAAGCGAAAGGGGAGAAAAAGGCAAACACAATATAGATTCAAGCGCGCACGAGACATCATGAAGGTGGTTTGGCAAGTCTCAAAATTGAGAAAACAGAGATGGACAGAGAGATTGAGGGACGAATCCCAAAGGTGAGAAACAGAGGCAGAGAGTTTTGATTGTTAGTGGAGAAGAGGGTTTTCGATTTTCATTTTGGGAAGAATTTGATTTTTATGTGAATGAAAGATCCAATTCATTCTTGAATTTGGTTTTACAAGAAAGATTAAAATAGTCTTTTCATACTTTTAAATTATTTTATTTTATTTTATTCTAGAGAATTTGGTCAAAGGCCTTTTGCACAAATGGAGATTGAGAGGTGGCCATCAGAACTAATTCCCCTAGAACTAGTACAGTCAACAACTCCTGTTACCATGTCACCTTGATTAACATGAGGCATTCTCAGTACGAGAAAATTCAAGTTCAAAAAACATATTCATACATGAATTATAGTCTGCAAAGTCTATATGAGCGTAGGTAGATTTAGGTTGTATCATGTGGGATCAATTGATCATACATAAATTCAGATTTTTTTATTTTTATTTTCTATTCAAAAATTAGACTGCGTGTTGATTCCAAAAAGGTAAAGCATTGAAAGTTTTAGATCAAAATCGATAGTAGAAATTAAATAAAAATATACAATTTTCTAAGCAAGCTGATGAACATTTTGAATATTATTAATTTTTCTGTTTAACCAGAGGGAAAAATGTTCAATTGTGACTATACTTTCTGTTGGGAATATTGAGGAAATGGAGAAGAAATCAACAATTATGATCAGCAACAAAATGAACAAAACCATGATAAAACTTTAAATTTAATAATGGAAATAATTAAAAGAAGATGATAAACTTATCTTATATTTACGCATATTGTAGTCTCTTATTTTGTAGATTTTGATTTTCCACACAAAGACTCGAAAGTAATCAATGCAAAGTAATCAAGAACTTCGATGACATGAAAGGCTCAAACACGATAAACGCTGTCCTCAAACGATATTTGTCCATCTTCGATACAATTTTGATGCTTAAAGGTCTTCCGACAAATAGTTTGGAGGTTTAATCAAGCCTTGTTGTAGATTTACCAAAGCACTAAGTATTTATTCCCAAATTTGAGAACACAAGGAGGGAAATATGAATATGGAAGAAGAAAGAAGTTGTTTATTTTCTTTTTGGAATGAATTTTATGAAAACTCTCTTATCAATTGTTTTTCACAATATTCAAGCCTGGAACATCATAGTCCTATATATAGGCCAAGTCCAAATGCACAAAATAGTGACAAAAAATAGAGTGAAAATGCACCAAGTTCAAAAATCAAACGGTAAAAAACGACTACAAAACGTTCGAAAATTTGTACTATGGTACAAACCCATGCGACAACATGGTATAAAACATACCGGGAGGCCATGCAGCCGCATGGTTAATTCATGCAGCCATTTGATCCACTTCCATTTCAAAACTAGATTTTCTCATAATTTTTAACAATATAAACTTTCAACATTATTTTTCTATTGCGGTTGAACATTAAAACTTTATAAATAGTAACCATACTTCAAAATGTGTATTTTAATAGTCGTCGGGTTTTTTACTGTACTTTCAAAGTTGTTATCTAACAGCTACTTTTAAGTTTTGTTTTTCACTCATCATTACAAATCGTTTGAAAAAATTAACGTTTTCGTTTACCATGTTATAGGAATCGTTAGTTTTGGGCAGAAGAAAATGAGAATATTACTCTCAAGAGTAATGAAACCCAATAGACAACATTTATAATAATGTATTGCATTATTTTCTTTAATGTTATATTGCTTGAAAAAAAAAAA